>JAUOBV010231742.1:0-11664 GCA_032360425.1 Rubia occidens
TGCATGTGGATCGCGAGTCACTACTCTGAGGACTGGACGCTAGTGAGTTGGACTGAAGCCCGATAGGTTATGGATAAATATATTCTAGTAGCAACTAGGATTGGCATAATTCGACTCTTTTCGTTGCAACTCAAGAGTCAAGCATAGGGTGACAATCTCTTTGCCTCTATAGGCCTAAGGAGAAGCATTTATACTGGAGCCCCCGGGAAGTAATTCTTTATGGATAATGAATAGACCTGAACAGTGTTAGGGCCATTTTTGTGTTTCCCTAGATACAGAGGCAGTATCGGTCGAGAAAAATGAGAGCACTCTTATGTGACAAATATGGGGAAGTGTTGACCACCAATCACACTATGTGACAGAAGCATTAGGATAGGTTTATACGTCTTGTACTTGATTGAATCTAGGATCAAAATATACCATTGGTCATGTAACGCAAATATTCCCAAGTGCTAGTTTTATATAGTTTTCTCTCTTGTTTTTGCACGATTGTAGTTGTTAGATCACGCCCCCCCAAACCTTAGTTTGCAACATTAGTTATTCCCGACACATGATCGGATTGACGACCCGATTGGGGCTCTACGTAGTTAACCTTTAAAGTCCAAGCATCTATGTGGATGACCCCGGACTTACCGCTATCTACCTTTTCCCATAACATAGTAGTAAGAATAGGACTAACAAATAAACCTCTTATCTTTGATTCATAGCGCTCGGCAGGTTAGTAGATCTTCCGCAAAAAGGTTGTTTACTTGCGACCCTACGGAGTGTGGATCACAGGGGCCATGCCAAAATGAATAACACGAGTATATCATACAGCACATGCCGTGTTGTATGAGTGCCGGCCATGCTGCCCAGATCAACTAATCATATGGCGCAGGCCATTCTATAAAAGGGCTTCGTTCTTCACTCCCATTCTTCATCATAAACCCAGCAACCAAACACGCAACCTTTTCTTCTCCAAGCTTAAACTCTTCATAACTTTCTCAATTCTGAACCAAATTGTTTCTAAATTTTCCAATTCCTTCCTCTCTCAATTCCGCACAAACCCTATAGGCAATTGAATCCAGACACACAAAAAATTCTGCCCATATTTAAAAAAAAGGCGAGTTCAGCCCTTTCTTAAAATTTCTCCCAAATTTGGAGATTTTCTCCATTCCAAGTGCAAAGGATCATTGGAATCTCTTCTATGAGGAGTCTCGCATGCTCCACAAGCATCAATTCATCACATATTTTTTTCACTGATCCTTGCCTAGGTACCACGGCCTACCTTCTTTGAAAATTTATGGGAATTTTAATTTTTGGAATATTTTGACATTGCTTGTTTATAACTTATTAAGTGGGTTTGAGTGGGATTACATCTTTCCGTGGGAGAGTTTGAGTGTGGGTAGTTGTTGAGGTTATTGTTGGGCCGTTAATTGCTATTTTTTATGTGGTCATGTAGACGGAGGGCCGGCCATAGTGAACCATTTATGGGGTTGTGCACGCTTCTTATGGAGCAAAAAAAGTGATGGGAGCGTCTTGTGGGATGCCCCCTCCTAGAAACCAAGTTTGTAGAAGAGATGACTCTTAAGGAACTCAAGCTTTAAAACTGGTCAAGAGGCTGTTGAAGAGGATCGGGTTTAAGGGCTTCATATAGAAGTCAACCCCCACCTACACTATTTAACCATATAGTTCCTAGCGACCGTCAACGAGGGTCAATAGGTTTGGTCGGAAGGTGGCTAGGTTCCATGTGGGGATGAGGCCCAGATTATGACTAATAAGGAGATAGCTCAGTGCTTCAGGTGAAAGCATTTTACTGAGGTGTTATACTTAGGATCTTTCAGGGTTTGATGTTTATACGTTCTAGCACTCCATCTCCCAACTGCACTGGTGAGTAAGAAAAATGATATAATGCATTTGACTCTAAGGTATGTGGCGAGGCTGTTCAAGATAGTGTTGTTGTGTCATAGAGAGGCCATTACTTCTACCGAGAGGGATTGCAGGATCCTGTGGTCGATTTGCACTAGGCCTACCTACCCAAATCTCATGGATGACTTCATCACCTAGTGCTACGACCTTTCCATGAGGCCGAAGGGAAAGATAGTAGTTGGGAGTATGATATCACTCTTAGCTGTTCATTTTGGCCTGCCCATGGAGGTGGTATGTGGGAAAACCCAAACTCCATGTACGCCCTCACTTTTTGAGCTATGGCAGAGGCACGATGATACAGTTAGATGCTGGGGTGATTTACTAGTGCTATAAAGAAGCCAACTTCATGAGACTGCCCAGTCGAGAAGGACCAGACTAGCCTCCATATTAAGACTGCATGATCTTATTATACAGCCAGATCAGGGGGCATAATTAGTAGTGGAAGGCCTACATGATGAGAAGGAGAACAAACAGGGAGAGCAGGGAGATGGAGCTCTGATGGATGAGGATCTTATTCACCAAAAGCAAGCACAACCTCACCCTATGGATCATCAGTTTATTCAGTCGCCGTCGGTGTTTCCTCAGTTTGTGCCACCTCCCCCCAGTCAAGCAGACATTTGTACCACTTTCAACTTTCAGGGGAACGATTCATATTTAGGATTTACCTTACCATTATGAGGGGGCATGGTTCTACTAGTTCACATAAATAGAACATCTTTCACCACACAAATTATTTTACTGAGTCGAGAAGACACAACACCCATGGGGCACCTGATTTTAAGCCGTCAAGATAAAGCATCCCCATCCCTTACCAGCATCCGTAGTACTGTGCGTTCCGGGCACATGAGCGGGATTTAGATAGCCAGTTTCCTCCTATGAGATGTGGGACCAGCCAGCAAGACATGAACCGTAGTGAATGGAGCCTTGGAAGGATTTCTTATTCCAATTTAAGCAAGATATGAGATACCTTTACACCCGAGTCGACTATTATATTGATGAGACGGCCTATAAGTTTTACTAGGTGGACGATCAGTTGCACTACATGAGGATGGATATGGAACTAATTCTCCACAGGATAAAGGAGATCACTATCAGGCTGAGGACCGCGGGAATTGCAGAAAGGCACCTTTACCAGGATCCACACGGGTAAGGGCATGAACCCATCCATGGCAAACGACATTGATGACTCTTCGATATTTCCAACTTTTTTTCTCACCTTGAGTACATGCAATAGAGACAATGTACGAACTAAGTGTGGGGAGGGGTTGGAACACCTTCACATGGGTGGAATCTCCTCTGATTTTTGGCTTATCTATTTGTATGATTTGGATATTGACGATGACTACTATTTTCCCTATCTCTTTTCCCTCATTTGATTTCGAAAACTTGTGTTGTTTTTGTTGTTTTTGAGAACTTTATTTTTATAGGTGTGAGGGCACCTTTTCTAGTTTGTTTCAAGATTGTGGTGTTAGTTAGTTTTTTCTTTTGCTTATTTTCATGTAGTATGAAGCCCAACTTTGGAGCATTTTGTGATACACAAAAAAATTGAAAAAATGAAAAAAAATATACCCGGCTAAGTTAAAAACTCGAAGGGCGACTTAGAGCATCTCCAATGCAAACCTCTCTTTAGAAAACATCAAAAAACACATAGGATTGATGCTTTAAACATTTAAAATCCACCGCCAATGCAAAAGTCAGTTTAGGGGGTCAATCTGATGTGGATGACACGTGGAGTGAGAGCCTCAATTAGACCTTCTGTATTCAAACGCTAATATTGAAGCCGCCAGTTTCTCAAATTACAAAATTTAGGATTTCAACATTTAATTATTTTACAATTCCAAATTTAAATGTTACTTTGGATCCCAATTTGAATGTATTATTTAGATTCAAAATATAAACAAATTTTATTCATTTAATTACATTATTTTGATTCAAAATATCAAAGTCAGTTTTTTAAAATTATAATCTAAAAATTAATAATACTATATAAACATGAAAGTAAAATTACTTTCATTAAATTTAGTTCGTATGAATTATTATTTCTTAATTTTAGTTCAGAATATATTCAATATTTTAGGATTATTTATTTACAAAAAGTGATAGTTAAATTTTAGGTGAAATTAGAATATTCAATTATTAAATAAGAATTTAATTTAAAATAAAATAAAATAAAAATATATATATATATTATATATATAATTATTTTTGAATAATTTTGATAGAAAATATGTTTTTGACACTAAATTGATGTTAACCGATGCTCTTGCATTGGAGTGCAAAATTTTAAAAAAAATCTCAATCAAGTCTCTCATGCCCACATCATGTTGACGCCTAATAAAATGTTGACAAATGTCTCCTATTTTTACTCATGACCCCCTTAGCACTGGTGATACTCTTAGGCAACAATGGAAAAAGGTCCGGATAGGTTGAAAAACATAATCAAAAGTGAGAGGCCATGGTGTGGAAAAGGGTGAGAAGTGAGGAAACATTTGTGGGAAGCTAAAATGAAAGCCCAAAAGGGTTCCTAAGGAAATTGAGAGAAATTGAAAAAGATCCTATAATTCTCTTTGACTGTCATTTGGAAGTCCTTTTGGTAAAGTTAAATTCACACTCATATTTGTGAGATTGACCTTTTGTTGGTGTGATTGGTTGGATAGATTGTCTTAATTTTTGGGGGAGTGAGGGTTGTGAGATTCTTACATCTTTATGGGAACTAGGGTAGTCTAGGATTAAATGTTAAATGTGTCGGGGAACTCTTTACATGCTATGTTCCGCTTAAATTTTTGCTCGTTCTGCTTACTCGAGAACGAGTAAAGGATTAAGTGAGGGGGGATTGATCTGCACCTAAAATCATGTGTTAACCAGTGCATTTAGCACATTTTTTATAATGTTTTTGTTGCTTGATTTCTAGGTTTAGTTGGGTTTATATTACGAGGGGTTTAGATAGTCATTGTTGGTTTTATTGTCTAAATCCTTAGTTTTGTAGACTTATTTATAACTAATGGATGTTATGTCCTTACAAGTGTCGAGATTCTGTTTTGTGAGCTTCTTTGTAGATTGCTAGTAAGCAGTTCAACGTAGATTGTAGATGGCAATTTGCAAAAATAGTAGAAGACAGAAGTCTAAGAGTTAAAATATGGTAGTAGATGGAATCACGCTAAGAAGAGAAAGGAGTCGAAGATCGAACAAAGTTGAAGACTAGAAAGGCCATGTTGTATTACACGAGCCATGCAAGCCAATTGGATGGTGCCAAGTAAAGGCACGAACTGCTGGAAATTGCATGGCCCGTGTAGTGCAAACACCTCATGCAGTTAAGAATGCAGCACGGGCCGTTCCATATTGCACGACATATGCCCCTTGAAGATGAAGATCCTAAGACAAGTCCACGTCTTGAGACCTTTTGCACGACCGCGCCACTAGTGGCCAAGATATTGACTCCCAACGGGGGGCTCGCAAAGTATTGCATGAGTCTTGCTTCTCACAAGGTGGAAACAAGTGCCCAGCCGCCCGCTCGTGAGGAAACGCACGGGCCGTACGGTTAAACTGCTTAAGAAGATGTCCGAGTCGGTGGTTTGTGAGAACATGCATGGACGATGCGATTAGAACACCGAAGACGCACAACTAGCTAGCGGCCTGTGCAGTATTGAACAGGCCTTGTGCTATTGAACGGCCCATGCGGGCGGCTAGCTAGGGGTATCCTGCCCTTTTTGGGCCTCTTTAAAACCCAATTCCTATCTACTACATAAAGGGAATGTCTACTAGGGTTGAAGTTTGGCTAATTTTTTTTTTGTTCTCCTAGTTTTACCTTAGAATATGTAGAGAGAGATAGAGAATAACCCTTGTCTCTTAGTTTAATCTTCCTAGTTTTTCCCAAGGGCATTAAATCCAATGGATCAACTGAGTTCAATGCTTAGGGAGTAGTTCATTAACTTGGGGATTTAATTTTGTATTCATGATTTGGTAGCTATTTTGTGAGATTCTAAGATCCTCCTATCTTTTAATGCTTATAAATATTATGCTTGAAATTTTCTTACTTTCTTGTTAAATTCATGATTGATATCCAATGTTGGCATAAACCTTAGTCTATTCTTCATGTATGGTTCAACTATTGTTGTTTCTCTAGGAGTGTCGCTAGGGTAATAGGGGAGTGGGAGTCCGGAATCATGTGGGTGTATGCATACAGGTCATAAGCACCGCTTTGATGATCATACGCTAGTATGAAGTGGAAAATGGTTGCCCGATAAGTGAGGACATAATAGTCAGTATCAACTATGGTTGGCGTATTTAGACCTTTTTCATTGCAAATCTAGATTCATCATGAGATGCCAATACCTTTGCCTCTATAGGCTTAGGGAGAAGCATTCATAGTGGAGTGCCCCATGTAATTATTTACGGGGAAGAGGAGCTTATAACAGCCAGGCCGCTTGTTGCACTTTCCTAGTTACTGAGGCAGTGTCGATAGAATAAGACTTGAGCACCTTTTTGTGACAGACAAAGGAAAGTGTTGACTATCGACCACACTATGTGATATAAGTGTTAGGATAGGTTTGTATGTTTTGCATTTTATATAATCTATGATCAAAGTATCTTACCAATCATGTAATGCAAATATCTTCAATGACTAGTATAATATAGTTTATTCTCTTGTTCTACCATGATTTGGAGTTAGATAAAAACCCATCAAACCTTGTGTGCAATATTGATGACCCAATTGTGAGTTCTACATAATTAACTCTTGAATTTCTAGCATATCTGTGGATGACCTTTGAATTTCCACTATCTATATCTTTAGTAGTTTTGTAGTAAGTACGGGAGCAACATATCAATCTTATCTTTATGAAGTGCTTCACGGGTTAGTAGATTTCCCGTTATTTATTAGTGACCCTCCGAGGTGCAGATCAGGTCATCCTATGAAAAGTGGGCAAGCATAGGATCATGTGGCTCTTCAGCTCACGAGTTACATTAGGTGGCATGGGCAGAAAGACTATGCACAAGGGTTGGCTCTCCAAATTTGGAGCCATTAACTCCATAAGCATCCAATTGTATTTTGCCATCTCAACAAGTTCCTCTACAAAAATAGCCGGTCATTGTGGAAACTCTAGGTAGCTCGTCACCTTCTCCTTCTCCTTCTCCGACCACTTATTTTTTCCGGTAGGTAGTGTAAAGTTCCTAAGTTCAATGTATGGGTATGTATCATAAAAAAGAAACAAGACAATACCAGTCACGAGAGAAAACACTAGCAAATAGATTAGAACTAACCAGAATTGCAATAAAAAAACTCAATACAAAAACCAACTAAAGCTACAAAATAAAAATAAAAACACTAACTACTCTACCAACTTGTAATGCAAGTAAACAATAAAATCTTTAAACTAACATCCCTGGCAGCAGCGCAAAAATTTGATCTTCACTCTGCAGGGTCACTAATAAGTCGATCTTTTCATTGGAAAATATACTAACCCATGGAGCGATTCAAAAGCCTGGGGTCTTCCACGTTGATGCTAGGATTCAAAAGCCTACCTATGCAAGACTCGCAATAGGATCACTTCGATTGTGTGTTAGGAATAGCTAGTGTAGGACACATGGTTTTAGGGGAGTTAATCTATAAACTATTGAACATGCAAGAACAAGAGAATAAACTATATTAAGCTAACACCAGGGGACGTTTGTGTAACATGACTAGTAGAAGATTTTGATCCTAGGTTCTATCAAGTACAATATGTATAAGCATATCCATATGTTTATGTCACATGGTGGGGTTGATAGTCAACACTTCCCAAGATCTGTCACACAGTGGTGTTCACGTCTATTCTATCAACGCCACCTCCTTAATTAGGGAAAGTGCGTCAGCGGTCAATCGATCTGTACTTCTCTTTCTTCATAAACAATTACATCCTGGGCCTTCACTATAAACACACCTTCTTAGGCCTATATGGGCAAAGGGATCGGCGTCTCATGATGACTCTATAGTTGAAATGATAATGATCGCTATCCTACAACCCTATTCTCTACAAACTATCATGCATTATCTGTTGGGTTCCTTGACCCAGTAATAATTAGGTATACACACAAGTGGATTCAGTTCTCACGGCTTATGTGCATACACTCATATAATAAGGACTCACAATCCTGCATATCCTAACCGGACACTCCTAGGGGAAACAAGCTTAGAACCACACATGAAACATATAACTAGTGTATATCATTGCATATCTAACATGCATTTCACAAGAACGTAAAGATTAAATCAAGCATGATATTCATAAACATAAAAGGATAAGGGGACCTAGAATCTCACAAAGTATCTACCAAGTCATGAGTAGAAA
This sequence comes from Rubia occidens, assembly GCA_032360425.1. Lineage (NCBI taxonomy): Eukaryota > Viridiplantae > Streptophyta > Magnoliopsida > Gentianales > Rubiaceae > Rubia > Rubia occidens. The sequence continues at coordinate 8,235 of JAUOBV010231742.1, forward strand.
TTTAGATCCCAAAAAAAAATACTCCCTAAGTATTGAACCCAATATTTTCATTGGATTCAATGCCCTTGGGACAAACTAGGAAGATTAAAAGAAGAGAAAAGGGTTATTCTCTCTCTCTCTCTCTCCCTACTCTTAGAAATCTAGGATAATAGAAATTAGTTTCTCTTTCTAACTAGCAACTTGTTAAATCCTAGTAGACATAGGCTTCCTTATATAGTTGATAGGAAATGGGCCTTAAAAGGCCCAAAAACTAGAGAAACGCAGCTAAAATGGTGGTATGGGCTACAAAATAGCACACAACCCATGCAATAGTGCACACGCCACTGGATGGAAAGGCATCTCGTGCTCTTGAGCTGCGCGGCCATGAAAATCCTCATAGGATGTTAGCTGGAAGCTCATTTTGGTCGTATAATCGGTGTGGCTCATACGATTCCTTGCGAACTCCGGGGTGGAGCTAAGATTTCCTCGTTTTTATGGTGCAGCCATGTAAGACATCACATGGCGTAGGCTAGCATTCATATTCTGATCTTCAAGGGGTACATGCCGTGCAAAAGGACGTGGCCCACGCTCAGACTTAGCCGAACAAGCTAACTCAATGGCATGGGCTGTGCAATTGTGCACAACCCGCACCCTTACTTAGGTGCACCACCATATTGGCTGACATGGGCATTGAAGTATAGCATGTTTGTGCCAGGCTTCAATATTTTCCGAGATTCGATTCCTTTCTTCTTGACGCATTTCCATCTACTATCACAATTAAGCGTGCGACCTTGGGTCTACTACAATCCTTGCGAATGGTCCTTCATATATCTAATACCATTCTTGCTAATGGTCTTCTACTCCGAAGTGCTTACGAGCGATCTATAATGAAGCTCACAATATATGATTCAGATTCTCATAAGGACATAGCATCCATTAGATCTAAATAAATCTACAAAACTAAAGATTTAGACAACAAAACCAATATAGGCTATCTAAACCCCTTGTGATGTAAACTCAACTAAACGTAACAATCAACCATCTAGAAGATACTAATAACTGTGCTAAATGCATTGGTCAACATATGTTTTTAGGTGCACAACACAGGACACGCAATGTGACCATTCATCAAGTAGCCTGACAAATTCCTGTGCGCGGGGAAATTGTTGATAGTGCAAAACAACAGAGCTTTCAATGTAAAAAATTCTTGCACACTCTCATCAAACGTTCGCACACCATCTTTAAATAAAGTAAAAAAATCATCCACAAGAGATGCAAGGTATACATCTATATCATTCATGGGTTGCTTAGGCCCTACTATCATCATAGATAACAACATATACATACGTTTCTTGTCAACCATGACGGGATATTGTATATCACCAGCATAATGAACCATGAACTATGAGTGCTACTCATATTACCAAATGGATTAATTGCATCAGTCAACAACCCTAACCTCAAATGTCAAGGTTCAGGGGAAAATTTGGGGTACAATTCATCGAGTTTCTTCCATTGCTCAATGTTCGATGTATGTCTAATGACATCATTGATGGGCCAATCCCTCTCACCATACCAACGCAACAAATTTGCGTCATCTTCACACACAAATAACTTCTTCAATCGAGTATTAATAGAGAGATACCACATAACTTTAGATGGTGTTTTTCTCTTTGATTCCAACACCACTTCAGCCCCCACGGCAATCCCACTTGTCTTCAACTTGTACCTAGACTCCCCACATACGCGACATGTATCCCGATCTTTATCAACATTCTGGGCACACATGTTTTTTTTGTAATTATAATCCCAATCGGACATAGAATTATTTTTGCAGCATACAACCTATCCGGCATAAAATTACTTTCGGGAAGCAATTCCCTTATCAATTCAAGAGTTTCACTCATCAATTTGTCAATCCATCCAAATTTTGCCTTCAAATTCATAATCCGCAAAGCGGAACTTAAAACGGATTACTTTGAACCATTATATAAAGGCGAATTCTTGTTATCGTGTAGAACTTGAAGTATCTCAAGCTTACCTTCAAACTCTCTAGCAACATCACCTACCATTGTATCAAATTCCTCATTTGCATCTAAATCATGTCCGGCATTCTTCTTATCCAATTCAACATTATGAGATGTTCTCTCTATTTCCCCATGCCATATCTATATAGTGTAGCTAATTTGAAATCCTCTTATATTAAATGTCCGAGTAAATTCTTCCTCCCTCAATACACATTATTTCTACAATCCTTACACGAGCAACAGGCATGGACCGAACAATTTTTAGAAGCATGTTCAAAAGGAAACGAGACAAAAGATTCTACAAAGGACATATAATTGGGATATTTCCTAAGATCATTAGCAATAAGTTCAAATCGATCCATTTTCCTATAAGTCAATTATAACTCAATCCATGATCAAGCAATGCACAATCATTGCAACACAAACATGACATAAATGGAAAACCTGGATGAACTTATGTATTTCAAAGAAATTTAACCATTTTTTTCATCTTATACCAAATGAATGCATGGAATAAAATGTAACATACCTATACCAATAATAAATTGTGTGCTCCAATGTTTAAATTCACTTCCTCATCAATAGAAAATATATGGATAATAACCACCAAAGATTTTTGTATGGATTAATAATAGATTCATTTTGGGTTTTAAAGAAAAAAAAAAGTTTGAACTTGGAACCCGTTTTAAAAAAAATTATTCACCCCAACATTTGGTTTCCGAACTCGGAAAATGGCTCCGACACATGTTACAAACTCGGAAACTACATCTGAATCAAACTCCAAACTCGAAACCGTCAGGCAGTCCTTAGACCCAACCTAGGATTATATATAATAATTTGGAACGTAGCTTCTAAAATTAGAGGTCCCTACGATCAAAGGCGGTTTGGCATAACTTCTTTTGATTTGGATCAATTAAAGGCGGTTATGCCAGGAACCGCCTTCTGTCGAACTGATCATAGGAACTTATTGAATAACCACCTTTATTGGTGGTTAAACCGACTTTAAAATCATTTACATGAGCCAAAACAAGCCTTCCGAGTTCAAAAAAGCTTAAGGACGGCAGTTCTTGAGTTTTTTATAGAACTGCCTTTTATGGCCACCTTTCATGAGCAGCTCTCCACTAGTGGTCATTTTAACACCACATGTTCATGAAAAGTTAAATCATGGTGTCTAAGGTCAACAACCTAATGGTAACTTCTTGGTCCTCATAAGAAATCCTCCTTCTGGGGAAAATTCCCACACTGCGACTGCTAAGATTCTAACTCAAAATTCCCACATTGTTTTATTCATTGGTTTCAATTTTTTAGTGTTTATATATGTAAAGTCAATTAACGATTGACCTTTGATCATGGTTCTAAAAATCGCTAGGCGCTAGTCGGGCGGAAGGGCACCGCCTAGCGCCTAGGGGATTAATCGGGGATTA
>JAUOBV010231850.1:0-11663 GCA_032360425.1 Rubia occidens
CTGAGTAAGTATAAGAATAGAAACCTAAAATCATGCATAATATTCATAAACATAAAAAAATTAGGGCTATCTAAAATCTCTCAAATTATAATAAATTCATGAATACAAATATCACCCCAATAAATAAACTACTCTAGAGATATTAAATCCATGACAATCATTGGATTTAATGCTATAGATCTAAGAAATAAATGAAGAGATGATGTAGCCTCATTTTCTTCCTATAACTAGAATAGAAATGACAATACCTAATTACTTGCTTAAACCCTAGTAGACTAAAGGATGCTTATATAGTAGGAATATTTGGGCCTTGAAAGGCCCAAAAAGGTAGGAAACCCTAGCAGCCACACAAGCATGGATCGTGTCATATTGCACGTCCCGACCAGCACGACCTTTGCAATAGTGCACGGGGAGTAAGTTGTTCCTTGGCTTTTTGAGTGCACATGCCTTGCTGAATTGCTGGCCCGTTGTTTGGAGCGTTCCTCTTCATATTCTTGGTGCACGGATCCTGCTGGATTGCACAACCCGTTGGCTGGAGACCTTCAAAAATGCCTTCTGATCGCATGTGGCATACCAGGTTGAACGTCTTATCATCTGGACAATCAAACCTTGTAGTTCTTCAAGCACGAGCTATGCTGGTTTGCACGACCCATCTTCATAACTTCACTTCATCAGCACGAGCTATGGAACTATCATTCTTCGTCTTTTCCAAACTTAGCTCTTTTCTTCGGCGCATCTATTTACTACCACATTTTGACTTGTGGCCTTCAGTTTTCTACCATTCTTATGAATGACATTCACTATGATACTCTGAAGTGCTTACGAGTGATCTACAAATGAGCTCACAAAATATAATCAAGATGCACGTAAGGACAAAATCCATTAGACTCAAAATAGGTTACAAAATAAAGGATTGAGATACGAAAATTGAAAACGGTCATTTAAACCCCTTATGATGTAAACCTACCTAAATATAGAAATATACCAATCAAAAGACAATGAAGGAGATGTTAAATACTTCGAAAAATACATACATTTGACGTCTCATCAAATCCCCACACTTAAACCTTTACTCTTCCTGAGTAAACAAGAACAAGTAAAGCCCTAGGCAAAAACTGGCATGCAAAAATTTTCTCAAAACACCCAACATTTTATTCCTAGTCTACTCTAGTCCCCAAAACATAAGAATCTCTCACACTCTCACATCCCAAAACCTAAGATAATCTAAACAGCCAACATACCATTCAAATTCGAGGTTCATAATATACATGTGTAAAACTAGCTTACTCTACCAAAGAAGCTACCAAATTGACATACCAAGAGAAGCATAGAATCATTTAAATTTCTCTCATTTTCTCTCATTTTACTAGAAGCCCTCTCGGGTTTTCATCCTAACTTCACACTTTTTTTTTCTTTTTTCAAGCTCACCCTCACCTTTTTCCACACCATTTAGCCTCTGATTTTTGCATAGGTTGCCCTTTTGGGTTTTCAACCAATCTGGGCATTCCAATTTTGCCTAAGTCTCCCTTTTAGCTTTTTGACTTAGCGGAATATAATTTTTTTCTTGATTTTTCAATTTTTCTGTAGCACAAAATGCCCCACTTTAGGCTTCATGCTACATGGAAGATAAGAAAAACCAAACACCGCCAAATATCTCAACATACCCAATACTACAATCAAAGGTGCCATCACAACTGTAAAAAAGTTTTAAAAGAAGAAACAAAAAAATTCAAATATAAATGAGGGAAAGCATAGTTCAGCAACAATGGAAATAAGGAAAATGACATGGAGTGTTCCGACTCCCTCCCTCACACTTAGTCGATGTATTATCCCTAATGCATGTAACTAAGGTAGAAAGAGGTCGGAATCACAACCTTTTCAATATTGCCCGCCGCGTCTAACTCCACGCCCTTGCACATGTGGATCATAAGAAGGTTGTCCATCTTCTATGCATGCAACTCTAATCCTTTATTTGATCTCGGTCATACCCTAATAAAGGTCTGTCACATCACACCACAACTCGTAAACTTGGTCATCTAACCAGTCAAACCTGCTAGTTGTCTCTGCCTCATGTTGATCAAACCTATAAGCAAGGTGACTCACATCTTGTCTGGTCCCAAACATAGAGTCACCCCACTCTCGTATCCATTCGGGATTGTGAGGTGGTTGTTGTGAGTAGCTAGGTTGTCTGAACCTTGGTAAAGCATGCTCCCATAAGGGACTCCACTGTGGATGCTTCCACGACTAAGGGTTACTAGGGCCTGCCTAATCCCTGAAATAATCAAAGTGGGATGAGATGATGTGCTAGACAGTTGTGTTTGTAGAAAACCCCTAGAACTTTGTCCTGGAGAATGACTCCAACACCCAATCAACCTAATATGTAAAACAGCTCTAACCCCAAACTAAATCTAGTATGCAACCTAATCCAAAAGCCAAAAATATTCTAAATGTGAAGAAATATAGTTTGGTTGGTACCTTTTCAAATCTCAATAGCTGAATTCAATGAATTTACCCTTATGGGACATGTAAAATCCTCTCCCGAGTAAAACACAACGATCCTAAGCACCAAAACTGGAAGAATTTTTGAGTTCTTAGGAGAAAGAACTCAAAAAGGCTGAACTGCTCTCCTTCAAATATTGGAAAATATATGATGTAATTGAGTGGGAAAATGGTAGGGGTTTGTTCACAATCTGAGTAGGAAATATTTGGGACAATTTTTGCTGAATTTGGACAACAACTGAGAAAGTTATAGGTGGATTTATGCTCGAGTGAAGGAAAAGTCGCAAAAAAGAAGTGAGAGTTTTTATGAGGGAAAAGCCACATTTCTATAGGAGGCACATGCCTCTCATAGGTAAATATGGGCGGCATGGGCGGCATTCAAACGACACGAGTTGTGCCATTCATCTAGCATGAGACTTGGCACGACTCGTGCCACAAGAACATTCTGGGTTCCTTCCTCAGTTTTGTCATAAATTTATCCCTACAACCAAAAACACAAAGCCAAGCGTAATTTTGTTCCAATTAAAAATATCAATGACTAAATCTCTCTAAAACTCAACCAAATTAACAAACACAATCCAAAATCACGATAACACAAATTCTACTTATAATCATAAAAGTATCATTTCTTTATTGTCGTCCTCACGACTTATTTTTCATGCATTTTCAAGATCTAAAATGAACCTAATGGTGGGTCATTGGAATCACCATCTGTGACCCCACCTATAACCACGCCCTTATGGTTAGGTCTCCACAATTGACCAGGCTTATTTCTTACCTTTGGATCCACAAACCATATAAGCCAATCCTTCACAATTGTTAACACATTGTTGTTAACTTTAGGCATATGAAGAGGTTTAGGAAATTTGAACTCCTTAACCCGCTTCCTTTCCCATTGTGTGTTAGTGCTCACGTTTGGAAAATGAAAGGTCTCAATAGCACAAGAACACTAACATTATGTATATCAACAATAGCGTCATCAACATTATCATTTAATGAGGTAAGAGCATATAAGGTCTTAATTCGGGTTGTGTACTCACATTACTAAATAGATAATGGAGGGGCATGTGTACTAACAACTAAGAACATATGAGTAAAGCGAAGAAAGATATCAATTAACTAGTCTTAGGGGTATTTGCATAACATGACCGTCGTATGAATTTGATCCTAGATTCTATCACATATAGATACATAAACCTAATCTCATGTTTATGTCACATATTGTGAAGATGTCCAGGAATCCCCAATGTCTGTCACACAAAGATTTGTCTCCTTAAAACTATCTCGCCACCTCCGTGATTAGGGATGCTCTCTAATTCTTCCAACCCTGCATTTCATCCATGTAACCTCACTTCTGATGCTAACAAGCCTCTTTAAGGGATCTACCCTTGACAAGAAACACTTTTAGATACGGGAGTGAGTCTAATACGTCCCAGGCTCTCCACTATGGACACCAACCCTAGGCCTAGAAAATAAAAGGTATTGATGCCTTGTGATAACTTTAGAATTGACACAACCCTAGTTATTACAAACTATAATGCTTAATTATCGGAGTAAGTCAGGGTTTCCCCCATTAGGAATTTATTTACAGCGGCCCCCGGTCTACCACTCCTAACATGCAATTACTCATACAACTAGCCAATTAGAATTAACGTCTAACGATCAGGTCGGTACTCTCAAGGTAGCATGAATGGACTCATCTCCGTGGTACTTTCGTGCTAAAAATAGTGTTAATCTAATACTCCCAAATTAGCACTTTTAGCCTAGCATGATATTATGCTATGAATAAAATCATGGATGCATCATAAAAAATATCATGCATAAATCATATAGGAATATAAATCTCAAATTATGCACAATATTCATAAGCATGGAAAATTATGGCAATCTAGAATCTCATAAATTCTAATCAAGCCATGAATACAAATATTACCCCAAGAAAAAAAATACTCTAGAGACATAAAATCCATGACAATCATTGGATTTAATACCATTGATCTAGGAAAATAAATGAAGATGGAAGATAGCCTCCTTCTCTTCCTACAACTAGAGTAGAAATGACAGTAACTAACCACTTGCTTAAACCCTATGAGAGTAAAGGTAGCTTATATAGTAAGTAGATTTGGGTCTTGAAAGGCCTTAAAAGGTAGGTAATCCTAGCAGTCATGCCGGCACGGATCATGCCATATTGTAAGACCCAGCCAGCATGGTTCTCGGTGCTCTATTGCACGGGTTGTGCTGGATTGCACGGTCCGTTGACTGGAGACCTTTGTCTTCTAATCATGAGGGATGTACTAGGTTGCATGTCCGAACCATGCATTTCTTTGAGCACGGGCCATGCTGGTTTGCACTGCCCATCTTCATGCCTTCACTTCCTCAGCATGAGCTATGGCACGGGCTATGCCAGTGTGCATGGCTCGTGTCATTCTTTAAAAAAAATTAGACTTAGAGCATCCACAATGGTAGTGGACTTAGTGAGCAAGTGTCACGTCCTCAATTTTGATAAAAAATTAGGTAATACCCAACTACCAACAATGGAATGATATTTGAAAATCACTTCTTTAGAACCACATCACCATCTCTAACTGAAAATATTTAAACTTTTGTTTATATTTTATAAAAATATCAATATCGTGCAAATTTAAAATTATATTGTAGTGACTATGTAAATATAAAACAAAAATGTCTATTCTTTCATCCATGATAATATTTTATATAAATTTATATGATTTAAAATTATCAAATATTAATCATTATTATAATAGTTTCTAAAAAAAACTGCATTTGATCCTCATTTCCAAAACGTTTGAAAATATATTCAATGATATTCGTTCTAAGTGATGATGATGTCCCGGTCCCGAATCTCTGAGCCCAATGGAATGAAATTTGAAAATTTTGAATTAACTCTTTTGTGACTTGCATAGTCAGACTTTGATCTTCTACATTCCAATATAACAGATTATGTGATGTAAAATCATATTAATTACATTAATAAAATTATAATATTCAAATTAAAAATAATAATATCATTTGTGAAAAATTATAAATAATTAAACTTTGATTACATTCCAATCAAATTAAAAATACAAAAAAAAAAGTCATGCCAAGAGTTCATCATTGACTGGTTGATCTTTCACAAATAAAGAGGTATTAACTCCTTAATTAAGGAGTGGTTATTAAAACTCTACAATGGTCTTCCTTGAATAAGGACTACTCCTTATTAAGAAATGTGGGGTTAAGGAGATACCATTGTGGATGCTCTTTTATTCGTCGCATCTATCTACTATCACATTTTTTACTCGTGGCCTTTAGTCTTCTACCATCCTTGTGAATGGCTTTCACTAAGATACTCTGAAGTGCTTATAAGAGATCTACAAATGATCTCACAAAATAGAATCTAGATGCTCGTAAGGATATAAATCCATTATGATGTAAACCTAAACCCCCTAGAATTTAGATACGAAAACTGAAAAACATTCATCTAAACCCCTTATGATGTAAACCTACCTAAATCTAGTATCTACCAACCAAAAGACAACAAAAGAGATGTTAAATGCTCTGAAAATACATGCAATTGACGTCTCACCAGTCATTATTGGTTATAGTTACCCTTCCATGAAGCATGGCGTGCCCTTGCAAACTGTGAGGGGTGGCTCCCTCATCGTTTAACCCATTATTGTTTCTCCTAGAAACTTTCTTTAGTTTTCCCTTAAGAGACATGTCACTGCATAGAATATGGACATAAAATGGAGTTGATCTCATATGATAACATATTAATGCTCAAAGTCTCTCCGAAATACAAAAATAAACTTTAAAACCCTAACTCCATAAGATAGTCTTCTAACAATATGAATGTAATGTAGAATTGGAACCAACTATTCATAGCATGAATTCCGCCAATATAAGATGCCTCCATCATATCTCTCAAACATATAAATAATATTTATATTTGGGATATACAAGAACTAAGCACATGGAGCATATTCATTTTTTGAATATGTTTCAAAAAGAGTTAAGTACCTTGATAATGAGTTTGGGTGTATGTTGTACAACAAAGAGCATCCAAATTTACACCCTAACTTGCAATGGTTCAAAAACTTACCACCATATAAGAGATTAAACAATATTGTTCTAACAAGTATGTGCACTTCATTTACATATACTAGGATTTATGAGGATGGTTAGTTGTGGAGGATTAAGAGAAGAAGATTTTTGGGAGAAGGGTAGAGTTTGAGTTATGTGGTGTGTGTTTTCCGAAGGTCTTGGTGCCATGTATAGCATTAGATGCATTATGAAATGAAGGATGGAGTTTGAAAAACCTTTAATTAGCTGTGTCCTTTTATGATAAGTACAGGGTGATTTGGTAACGAATTAAGAACCATTGTAGGAGGAAATAAACACAGTTCAGTTCTCAGATTATGAATTCGATCACTATTTTGGGAAAATATGTTTAGTAGAGTTAATTAACCTAATTTTATTTTGGATCAATTATGTTATTTCCGATAGAACTGTAGACCATTAACACATTGGAATATGATTGAAACAGATTTTCAAAATTGGGACCACTGCCGGATTTGATGGTAAACACAATTTATGCAATTCTATTCGGAGATGAGGTAGTCTATGTAATATCAATTCTGCCAACGTAAATAAAATTTTCAATTAATTCCCCATGTAACCTGGGAACTGATTTCAAAATCACATCGAAACGGTAGCATGAAAGGAACATTTTTCACATTCTTCCTAACACGGACCTCGAACGTGTTGTCACCTACATACCCAAATTATAAAATGTTTGATTTGGTTTCTCTTCACAAACGCTGACTAATCAGTTGTTTTGAATGCACTGGTATTTTTACACCTAGAACGAACTTCGAATTCTACTTGCCTCAAGATTTCATCAGCCGCAACCATTCACTTGTGATCGATGCATGTGTGTGAGAATATCTAGGTAAACGGGGGGCAGTATCTTCAAATCTCTGAGTCTCTTCTCGGTTGAAAGGTCTTAAAAATGCTATGCTCGGGATTGGTGGAGTTTCCATTACTGAAAAAAAACTATGGTGACATGGTTAGAGGATGAAAATTTTATTTTAAAAAAATGACAACTTATAGTAGTTTTAGAACTTGAAAAATAAACTAAATCTTTAGAGTCTAGAATAGGCGAGAATGACTTTGGCGAATGTTTTTGGGTGAGTTTGAAGGTGTGAGATGTGTGGAGATGTATTTAAAGAATGGTGCATGTATCCTTATTTCATTAAAAATTCTTGTTCACTTGTGACTTGAATTTTTATTATGAATTAACTTCCAAAATCAAAAGTCTGGCCCAGTAAACGGTAACGAATACCAGCATCACTAGTTCTTGGACTAACATCAATGAATCTATAAAAATGGAGAATCTTAGGAGCTCAATAAATTTTTATAGCTCTTCCAATACTGGAAACATCTTTGGAAAATTCTAATGAAAGAAAGGTTCCACTCCCATCCTCGGACTCCACTTCAGAATGGTATCTATGAAGCATACTATGCCACTTTATATAAAAAAATTAAAAAAACATACATAACCTATTGTCCAAGTTTCGATCCACTATCAGAGTAATGCACCATCAAAGTTCCATTTCATTTACGACACCACTTTGTAGATCGGGATTAGATCTGTGGTTATGTACAAAATGCATGAATTTGCTCCTTTTAGAAATTATGAAGCCAGAAATTCACCAGCCTTTGGAACTGGTCTCGAATGGATGTTCTGAAATCGGAATGGGTTTGAATGAATGTTCAGAAATTGGAATTGTAATCGGTGAGTGTGGTCATGGGAGGATTGATCGCCCCTAATGACTTGAACATTTAAAGGGGAAAATATATTGAAAATATAATGTTTCAAGCTACCTTGAACCCTCGACCCTAAATTACAAACTAGGATCTCCATGGATTTCCCTCACTTTTCTTCTTTTTCAACTTCCTCCTCATAGTGTTTCCATGAGAATCCAACCAAATCTAAGATCGCTTCCATTATCTCTACCTGATGCTGTGAAGGATTGGTTTCATTACCTACCTCCAGGGTGCATTACGAGTTGGATGGACATGAAGAGAAGATTCTTATAGAAATTCTTCCCCGTCTCAAATTCTATCATTTTTAAGAAGTAGTTGTCAAACATCTCCCAACACCCCAATGAAACACTCTACGAGTATTGGGATGACTTCAAATGACTTTTGGAAAGTTGTCTGTATCACCCCTTCAAATATAGTGATCTAGTGTACTATTTCTTCGAGGGTCTTTCTGATGATGACATGGGGATGGTGTACATCACTTGTACTGGTTTGATAGCGTATAATAGCCCAAATGATGTTGTGGAACTTTTTGAGGAGATGGCCAATGGTAAGAGGAAATTTCATACCCGAACAAGGACCAATGTGATAAGTTGAATGCTCACTCCCCGAAGCTAGAGGAACAAGTGCAAGAACTTTCTTGTATGAGGAAGGAGTTCATTAAGGAGAGAGTGAAACATGTGAAGGTTTTTGGTATTTGCTCTCTCGACCACCCGATGGCTGCTTGCCCTCAAATACAAGAGGATGATGGTGGAAAAGTGAAGGCTATCAATTATTAAGGTGGGCAAGGCTATAGAAGATATAAGTTGTATGTTAGAGGTAAAAAAATAAAGGTTCCAAAAAACCAAGGTGTGGCAAGAAACCAAGACCCCTACGCAAATAGGTTCAACCTGTGTTACCGAGATCATCCTAACTTCCAACGGAGAGATGATCAAGATGGCCATCATAACATTAGGAGTGGCCAAGACTACAACCGGAGACCTCTGAAACCTTACCCTAGAGGCAGAGGCATTTCTAACATGAAATGAGGGAACTTCAATTCGTAGAAAGATGAGCTAATGGATGTCATTGCTCAAGTCACTAAGAGCAATGAGATATTAGTGGAGTGCACAAGTAGAGAGTTATAGGAGTTGGGCACAAGGGCCTTTTCTAGGATCAAGAATGTAGAAGTTCAAGTTGAGACCATCGGGGAAGGATACGAAGAAGAATTCCAAGTTGAAAAAGGCACCAAAGATGTAGAGATCGTGCACAAGGAGCCTGAATTCACTTACTCTCCACAGGTGCCCGCCACTGGAGAGATTGAGAAAGTCACCCCTCCACCGTCATTTCCTATGGCCTCGAGGGCAAAGAAGAAGGTTAAAATGGACAACGAGGACATTTCGAGGTCTTCAAAAGGTGTGTGAGGCTAGTATCCCTTTGTTCAATGCTATTGAATAAATTCTTAACTATAAAAAGTTTTTGAAAAATGCTTGTACTAAGAAGATAACTAATCCTATTAAGAAGGTAGGGAAAGTTAAAATAGGGGGAGTATCCACTTTGCATCAAAAAAATATACCTAAAAAATGTGGTGACCCGAAATGTTTTCCATCCCTATTGACTTAGGTGGTAAATTGGTGAAAGAGGATATGATTGAATTATGGGCGTCCATTAATGTTATACCATTTTCCCTTTATAAAAATCTTAACCTATGTGAACTCCAAGAGACTAGGGTTATAATACAACTAGTCGACCACTTGTCCTAAGGGGGTAATTAAAGATGTTTTGGTTAGGGTAGGAAAGTTAGCGCGGACCTTTATGTTCTTGATATGACATACGATGGAGGCTCACCCCAATCCTATTGGGAAGACCATTCCTTAAAATATTAAGAAAAATATATGTCCACAATGAAACACTTACCCTAGAGAATGACGAGAACAAAGTAAGTTTTAAAAGTTATAAGTCCAAGAATGTCTCTACTTCTTCTTTCTTTTGCAATGGTATACATTTTTGCTATGATGTTGATGACGTGTGCATTGTTAGTGAACTTTTTGATCCTAAAGAACCTAATAAAACATTGCATGCCCTTGATTTAGTTGAATAAAATGTTGTTGATAATTTGGATGTAAAGCATGGTGTTAGTGTTCCTATTCTAGGAATATTCTTGTTCAATTATTATGAGCACTAACATGAAGTGGATCAAGCAAAAAAGAAAGGAGTTGAAACCTCCCCCACCTCCTCCTATACCCAAAACAACTCCAAAGCTTCTGATATTGGTAACAGATGGACATGTGTGGTTCATAGCTACTAAGGTAAAAGGTAGGCCGAGATAAATTTGGAGGCCCATCCATAAGGATGCTGTCGTGGGTGGAGTCGTGGATGGAGACTATGGAGACCAAATGGTAAGTTTTAAGTAATCATTTGATGAATGTGAAAAATAGTTCGTGAGAATGACAATAAGATGCGGTGTTTTTTTATTTTATTGTTTTCCTTGATTTCGTGTTAGCATGTTTGTTTTGGTGTTGTGTTAATATTGTATTGGTGTGTTTTTAGGAAAATAGAATCATCTAAGTTTTTTGTTCTTGACCATGTTTATGTTGGTTGTTTGTGTTTTTGGGTAAAGGTATAAGGTTTGGGCCAAAAAGAAGTTATGTGAATTTTTCAGCCAGGAAGGATTGTAGAGCATTAACCATGATGAATGAACAAACCCAGGGCATGGACTGTGCCAATTTACACGGTTTGTTCCGGCTAAAGCCTAACTGCCTTTTTTCACCCAATCCGGACCTTGCCACCTGGCATGGACCAGCATATATAGTAACGCCCAGCAGTTCTCTCCTTCCCATATCCTAAAAAAATGCACGGCTGAACCAAATTTTCATCCAAACTTCTCATTTCTTAACCAAATGTCCCCAAATTTAATTCCAATCCCTTTCTCTATCCCACATGCACAAAACCCACTAAAATTCCTATCCTAAAACACCATATAATATCCATATTCGACCAAAAATTTATATTAACTTTCTTTCAAGTTTTCTTCAAAAACAAAAACAAAAGGTAATTTTTGGACAGTCTGACATCCTAGCATACCGGCCTTTGATTCAAGGGTGTTTTCACACAACCCCCATGGATTAATTCGTTCATTCCATCATCTGATTACGAGATAATTTGGCTAAAAATTAAACTCAAATTGTGGATTGTTGGTTGTTTAGATTTGTGATTTTGTTAAGGATTGTGGTTATATCTATTGTGGGTGCTATTGAATCGGGTTTATTGGAGATTATATGTCATTGTAGAAATTTTGGTGATTTTTTTGGGATATTTTAAGCTCTTTCAACCCTTCAAAGCTCCCCCAGAAGCACAGG
>JAUOBV010232064.1:0-11659 GCA_032360425.1 Rubia occidens
ACGCAAAATCACCTACTCCCTCCGTCCCAGTTCAAACTGCACACTTTTTGGTCAACGTTCTCAGGTCATGTTTGACCATTAATAACTTTAATTACGGATATTAATGGTACATTAAAATTTAATATTTCGAAACTACGTCGACATAGGAGTCTAACAATATCTCACATGATGATATTAGATGCTATACACTAATTGAAATTTATGGTTAAACATGGTATGAGAAAGTTGACTGAATAGTGTGTCATTTTCTCTGGGACGGAGGGAGTAGTATACTAGCACTTTTCTTTGTCCTTCTTGACTCACCAAGACTGAGCTTACTGCTTTCCTTGAAATTTCCAGGTATAGATATAGAGTCTCTCCTGGCATTGGTTACTTTAGCGTCGGCAACGCTTGGAGCTGTTTCTTCAATGGCTCATACGCTCTCTGACTTTCCTCATTCCAACTGAACTTCTTGGCTCTTTTAAGGATTTTGAACAGTGGGAAATATTTTTCAGCAACTTTTGAAATGAACCTTCTAAGTGATGCTAGGGATCCCATCAACACCTTCACTTCTTTGACTGTTCGCGATTGAGAAAGGTCGATTATTGCCTGTATCTTTTCTGTATTAGTTTGAATTCCTTTGGAAGATACTTTATACCTAAAAAATTTCCTCCGCCCACTCTAATTATTCATTTCTTAGGGTTGAGTTTCATACCAATTGCACTTAGTGTATCCAAGGTTTCTTTCAAGTCTTGCGCGAACTGACTTACCCTTTTACTTTTAACCACCATATCGCAACCTATGCTTCAACATTTCACCCTATTTGATTGCAAAATACAGTGTCAACTACCGTTTGACATGTTGCGCTAGCATTCTTTAGACCGAATGGCATATTCACATATCAAAACACTCCAAAGCTTGTTATAAAAGCTGTTTTTCTGCATTCTCTAGGTTCATTTGTATTTGGCAGTATCCTTTGTACACATCTAAAAATGCTAAAACTTCGTATCTTGATATTGCTTCACCAACTTGTCAATTTTAGATGACAGATAGCAATCTTTTGGACATGCTTTGTTTAGATCTGTGAAGTATGTGCACATCCTCCATCATGTGTCCGCATATTTTACTATCACTGGGTTTGCTAACCACTTCGGGTAAATTACTTCTTTTAGTATACTAGCATGAAGCAATGCTCTAACCTCCTGTTCGATCTCTTTCTGTCTATCGCTAGCAAAGCTTCGTTGCTTTTGCTTAACTGTTTCAATCGAATCGTTAAATCAATTTCTAGGTTGACTACTCCCATATTTTGCACAGTCCATGCGAATGTATATTTGAGACTTCGCAGAATTTCCATCATTTTTTTCTCACTTCGGCTGGAACATATTTTCCTATTCTGATGCAATTTGTAGTGTTTACATTGTCTAACATGACAATTTCAGTTTCCTCTCCAAGATCCACTTGAGGTTCCACTTGCTTGAGTAAGCCATGGTTCGAGATGGTGCTGCCCATTTTTGTCTGTTCAACATTTCTTCTTGCTCTCATCGCGATAACCATGCACTGCCTAGCCATTTGCTGATTCTCTCTTATCATTTCTATTGCTATTGGAGTTGGGAACTTCATCACCAAGGGAAATAGGGACCATATCGCTTTCGTTGTATTCATACAGGGCCTACCAATGATAGCGTTGAACGGGCTTTAAGCCTCCGTGACAACAAAAATGCACATGATGGTGCAATTTTTATCATTCTCACCTATGGTAACAGGAATCTTTATGTTACCCAAATTTGTGAAAAAAATGACAAAAAGAATTTCAACTCAACTCCTATCATCCACAAATACCCGGTGAACTATAGAATTTCCAATCTTAGAGACAATGACCATTGGGTCATTATGAGGCAAAGCATTAGGAACTATATCCTCCTTGCTAAACGTTATTTTCTCATCGCAACAAAGTCTTTTATTAGTAGGTTCTTCTGGTGGAGAGTATCAAGCCTTGGATTTCCAGGCATTGTTAGATAAAGCTTCAGTTGATCCATGGATCGATAGGATTACTTTCTCTGGGCCGTCGTTTGCTAGGTCTTTTTCACATTCCACCGCTGCTATCATTTTTTATTTTTGCTTTGTGTATTCACTGCACTCTGGTTTTTTGCCATTGAGTTTGTTGATTTCGTTGTAGCAGTTTCCTCCATCTTCCTTTCTGTATTGGCTTAAATAACCATTTTGTAAATTCTCCTCTATTTTCCTTCTCAAGTCTCTGCAGTATTCATTGTCATATTCATGGTCCTTGTGAAAGGCACAATAGTATTCCTTAGATTGTTTTTCTGGTGGTGCTATCATTGGCATATGTTCGCGAAACAACTCCATGTTCGCCTGTCAAGTCTCCTTTCGCAAATTCGTCAACAGAGTTTCTAGAAATAGTGTCATTTGTGCCCCGATTCTTATACTTTGAAAGGGATATTCCCTTTTCCCTTTTTGACAAAACTTCTCCGTGGATCTCCCATTATTCTTTTTTGCCTTATTCGCGTTCTATCTTGCGGTTGTTTGCTTCTTCGGTTTGCACATATTTTTCAATCATTCTCTGCAATTCTTTTAGGTTCTCAGGCATATTCTTTGTGAGTTCCTTGTAGAATTATCCTGATCGCATGCCATCCGTGAAAACACCTAAGGACGATTGGAATGATATATCGCAAACTTTCAGAAATAACCTATTGCGGTAATCCGCAAGGGTTTCATCACTTCGTTGGGCTATGGTGTTTAGGTTCGCTTGTTTTTGTAAAGTTCTGCTTCTGATGGAAGCACTCTAAAAAAAGTCTGATAATTGTCCCCAAGATCGAATACTTCCGTTTGGTAGGTCATCAAACCATGTAATTGGTTTCCCCGATAAGAAAATAGGAAAAACTTTGTTGACTAGTTCAATTTTTGCATCGCAAAATCGTATACCATTGCGATATGAATGTAAGAATTCTGTGGGGTCTGTTTTCCCATCGTAGATTTTCACATGCAGCGGTAGCTTCAAATCTTTTGGCATATCAAAATTGCGAAGATGCGGTGCTAACGGTGACTGACTTGTATCATCGTCTACCACAATATCCCTTAATTCTTCTTCGTAATTAAGGCTCGCGTGTCTTTGACTTACCTTTTTGTTTCTTTTTGGGGATTTTGGCTTGATAGCGGTAAAAATTTTCTGTACAGATACTCCATATTCGCTTCAAAGAAAGCTGCGAAAAATCTTCTACCTTTTTCTTGATTTGTATTGGAAAATTTAGCTTCTTCTTCATCGTCATCTGTGTCTCCTTTACTGTGCTTCTGTTCTTTACTGGGAACATATTCTCAGCCTTGACTGAGATGCATGCTCTTGTTACGCCTAGTTGTTTGTTCTTGTGTATGATGATTCAGACTTCTCTCACTTTTGGTTAAAACCATGTTTATCCTGAAGGGAATAAGGACTTCAAAAAATAATTTTTGTCCCCACACTCAGCGCCAATGATGTGGCATTCCTGGTCAGACTAAATAGTTGATATTCACCGTATGATTAGTGTGCACCTGCAAGAAAAGTCCCGGAAGCGATTCCAGGGAAAGAGCTCCGACGATCAAGTCAGTTCCTTTCGTAAGAGATTTGGTATTTCTCAATTTAGTGTCAGTTACATGAGCCAGTGTTTCTCTCCTCTTATTTATAGTAGCTTGCTGTTACGGCTCTGCATTTCTAGGGTTTCAGATAGTGGGTCACATCATAGTTGCATCGTGGTTGCCATAATCTCGGTTCGTTACTGGGTCTTGGATGTGACTCCATTGTTCAAGTTCGTGGCTGAGTCTTCTTGGACATGGCTCCATCTTTCTCGATTAGTGGTTCAACCTTAGGTTAGGCCTAATGGCCAACACCTTGTAACTCATAGACTAGATATACACCAATACGAAAATTATAGTTTTATTTATATTCGACCCCTATACATTTCGAAAAATAAAATTATAATATTTTTTATTGAAATCATTATCATAATTTTGTAATTTTTTCCAAGCACCATGTAATATATTTTTTTTTTGCATTCTGTGGTTTGGTGTGGTGGTGCTGTCTACCGGGGATATTGAATCATTTTGACAAGTCTAAACTCAAGTTGTCTAAAAATAACATATTAATATTATAATATTGTACTGATTTCAATTATTTACCATACATATAATCAATCATAACTTGTAAAAATATATAACTTCTAAATATATATTTACAATAAAAAATATGTCATTGTTATATATATATATTCACCGAAGAAATTTTTAAAAATAACAAAATCAGATTTAATTAAATATTTAGATTTTTTATACAACGATAGAATACTTTTGATAGAATTATGTGTACATATTATTTATTTATTTATATATGACAAGGTCTTATTTTAGACCAACTAACTGTTAAATAAGGACATTTTATAATTAGTGAGACTAATAAGATTATTTGAAATATATACAATGATAGAATACTTTTGATAGAATTATGTGTACATATTATTTATTTATTTATATTTGACGACAAAGTCTTGTTTTAGACCAACTAACTGCTAAATAAGGACATTTTATAATTATTGAGATTAAGTTCAATTGATATTTACTTTTATTTATTGCAATGAGTTACATATAATTATGATAAACTTTTAAAATGAATCTCAACATATATATAAATAATTACTTTTTAAATATTTTGAATGAAATATTATCAAAATAAAATTGTTTGCTTTCTGTTGTTTGGTATGGTGATGCTTTAAAACAGAGATATTGAAGTCATTTTGACTAACCTAAACCTAAGTGATCTAAAACTAACATACTAATATTATAAGTTATTACTGATTTTAATTCTTTATAATATATAATCAATCATATTAAAATATATAACTTCTAATAGTTTTGTGCTACCAACTGCGAAAGGAAATTATTTACTTCCTCAATTTTATTTCAATCTGGACATTTTGACTTTCACATGTTGACTTGAAAAAAATAAATTGATCCTTAATATTTTTTCGTTAAGAATAACTAAAACATATGAAAAATTGATTTTTTTGAATATATGTGTTGTAACGAATGTAACAATGTATCACACAATAGCATTCATACTTATATATCAATTCAATTTCATTGTCAAAATCAGAAAATTTTAACTGAATGAACACTAAATTGCAATTTGAAATGAAATAAATGGTGTATAAACATATCACAACATTTATATTCATTGCCATTTTTTTTCATAGAAAAAGATATAGGTTTTGCAAAGTGTCCCGACTCATTTGTTCAGGTAGGATTATGATCCAAAAATGATCTGTTTATTATTTTTTATTTTTCTAAAAAAGGTTGACGCATATGTTTGATTTGGGTCGGGACATATTAGATTAAAATGACAAAGTCTTGGGAAAGACGGTCTTTCCATAAGCTTATGGAAAGACGGGGTTTAATTAGAATAATAAAAGGTAAAAGGTCTTAGTTGCAACATTAAAGTTTTATTATATAACATGTAGTAATTATAAAGTTTATAATCCGATTAATGCAACCCGAAAATTTTATCTTAATTTCTTCAATTTTACACTTTAAACCTTGGTCTTTCTATAACTTATGGAAAGACCATCTTTCAAGAGATGGTCTCTTAAAAAATATTATAAAAAATAAAAAGTATGTTAATATAAAAGAAACAAACTAAAAAATATCAATAATAGAGACGAAGGAAGTATAATTTTAAATGAGGCTACGGTATGAGCAACCCCGGGGTCCCAGACATAGAAAACGATGGGCATAATACCCATGACGGTACACACGACCCATGGAAAAAATTAAAGGTTTTGGATTAATTTGTCGTTTAAAATGCATTGCCCGGTTCTCCTTCACACAATTGGCGAGGCACTTGAACCAATTTTCTTCTTCGAAAGGTGTGGCGAAAGGGTTCTATTTACATTCTCTTTGATTCTATTTACATTCTCTTTGATTCTATTTACACCCATATTTAATAGGTATGTAAACTTTTTGATAATCTTTATCATTATCTAATAGGATGGTTAAAAGAATTTTTACTACTTTTTATTACTACGAGATTATTTACACCCCTATTTTCACTAGGATGGGAGTGTAAATAGCAACACCCGTCCGAAATTCTCTTACCGTTGCAAGTTGAGAGCAACAGTAGGAAAACCAAGCTCACTCTCTTGTTCTAAGCAAAAGTAGCAAAAACACGTTTTCAAAAAAATAAAAATAAAAAATAGCAAAAACACATACACAAAACAATCCTATCTATAATCTTTCTACAATATAATAACGAAAACAACAATTTTTCAACCATGTGACATTCTCTTACTTTGGCAAATCACATTACCATATCATTTCCACTAACAAAATTATCTCATTTTCAAATTCTTTTCATTAAATACAATTGTCATATCAAATTTCCACTAAGAAAACACCTCATTTTCAAATTCTTCTCATTAAATACAATTTGTATTTAATGCAAAATTCTTTTCAAAAAATTTGGAAAGTGAATCAATTGGTATATTTCTTTTTTTCTTAATTTGTTTATTTGATGTACGCATTTCCCAACAACCAGCCTACCAATAAATGGTTAATTTTTAATTGTATGACGTTGTTTAATTTTTTTTTGAAATATATGACTTTGTTTACATTTGTGCTTGGTGTAGACAAACTCTTTAACATTTTATCTTCTAAGAGTTCTTTACTTTTGGATTTATTTCAGAATACATGGCTAAATTTGTGGACATCTAGCCTCAGTATAGAAAAATTAAAATTACTTCCAAACATGTGACCATTGTAACTGAATTGAGCAAGCCTATTGAAGTAAATCGAGTTGCAAATTTATTTTTCCATAAGTATTTTTCTATGATAATTTATATTACAATGTCCACAACATTAGTGTTAAAACTTTACCTTGACTTCAACGTCATTTTGCTTATAGTTAATTAACTTATTTTTAATGTAGATTTGTATTTTTCATAGAGTAATGATATTCTCCGTGATACTTTCATAGTGCAACATCAAAGTGAGTAATGTGACATAAAAAATGACTAATATATTCATTGTTAGTTACACATTTTAAGGAATGTGATTAGTAATTTAGTCTTTTCATTATTGCCACATCATTCATTTTGATGCTTCACTATGAAATTTTACTGAGAGTATCATTATGTTATATGTTGTTTTTATACCTCTATTTATAACCAAGAAAACTTTTGAAAAATACATAATTTTATCTGTTTAATTAAATAATTATTGATTCATTATCAATAGATATTTCATATTTTTATCGTTATATTTTTTGTAACATAAAGTGTTTCTATACAATAGTTAATACTAGATAATACCCGTACCGATGCACAGATTATGAACAAAAATTTAGATACATAACAAAATTTATAATTTAAATAATTAATTAGTTGTTTTCATATGTATATGAGAATTAAACATGCTGGAAAATTTATAATAAATTAATATATTATTAATATTATAATCCATTGAATGAAAGAAAATCAGCTTGATTTTTGTCGATACGTATATATTTTATATAAAAAAGTATTAAGGTGTATAAAAATACTTATACATTATTTAAAAAATAGTGACAAAATAAGAAATGTCAGTTGATAATGAATGAATAATTTGATTGAAGTTATAAAATTATGTTTATTTAAAAAGGAATTTAAAAAGTATGAAAGGAGATGTTTTCAAAGAAAAATAAATTATAAATCTATAAACTATTTAAATTACATTATATATACATATTATTCGAAAGAAAAGTCTTAGTAAAGGCCATCTTTTCATAAGTTTATGGAAAGATGAGGTTTATTAGAATAATAGTAAAGTAAAATATTTTAGTTGCAATATTAAAAATTTACTATGCAACGTGCAATAGTTATAAGTTTATAACCCGATTAATGCAACTCCAAATTTTTATCTTCATTTCTTCTAATTTGCAGTTTAAATCGTGGTCTTTCCATAGTTTATGAAAAGATCGTCTTTCAAGAGACGGACTTTTATTCGAATAAATAATTATTTTACATTATCATTGTACATAGAATTTGGGATTGGTCATGTTTGCATTTGAAAATATTAATTTATAACACAAAATTTAAATACGGGTAAAAAAAATTTAAGTGTAGGTAATTTTAATGGTTAATTTACTATATTGTCCTTAATGTAATTTTAAAGGACTATTAATTTGACAAATGTCATCACTTCTCCTTCCTACATCATCCTCTTAAATATCTATAATATATAGATCTTCTATAAATATAACTTAAAGAACAACTATAAACCAAGTGTCGTCCCCACAGTTAACCATTTTAGTTTGGTAAAGAGTCACTCAAAGAGATTGCAATGTAAGCTATTACATATAATACTATATTTATACATACTTCCTTTGTCCCTCTTAATCTTTAACCATGTCCGTCAATTAGTACAGTAAAATTTTGGAAAAAAATGTCTTTCCATAGACACATGAAAATATGGGATTGAATTAGAATTATTTAAAAAGGTAAAATGTTTTAGTTACAATAGTAAAAATTTGTTATGCAACATGTTGTAGATATAAGTTTATGACCCAATTAATACAACCCAAATTTTTTATCCCCATTTCTTCTAATTTGCAGTTTAAACTTTGGTATTTACATAACTTATGAAAAGACCGTCTTTCAAGAGATGGGCTCTTATTATATTGATTAACAATATAATAAATATTTTAAATGGACTGATATTAATTAGTTAGAAAATAATTATTTATTCGAATAATATGAATATATATTACAATTTAAATAGTTTGTAGAGTTATAATTTATACTTCTTTGAGAACATTTACTTACATATTTTTTGTAATTCCTTTTAAAACAGACATAAATTTAACTAAAATATCAACTCTTGGCCAAATGTCATCCCCGCACTTAACCATTTCAGTTTGGTAAAGTGTCACTCAAAGAAACTGCAATGTATGCTAATATATATAATACTATATTTATACATACTCCATTTGTCCCTCTTAATCTTTAACCATGTATGTCAATTAGTATATAATTATTATATTAATTAGTAATATAATAAATATTTCAAAATTGACTAATATTAGTTAGTTAGAAAGAAAAAAATTATTAGAATAATATGATTATATAGTGTATTTTAAATAGTTTATGGAATTATAATTCATTCTTCTTTGAGAACATTTCCTTATATATTTTTTGTAATTCCTTATATATTTTTTGTAATTCCTTTTAAAACAGACATAACTTTATAAGTTTAATTTAATAATTATTCATTAATTATAACCTATCATTTCTTATATTTATCTTTAAAAAATATAGTTGCATTATTAAAAATTTATTATGCAACGTGTAGTAATTACAAGTTTATGGCTCAATCAATGCAATCTAAATTTTTTATATTGATTTCTTCTAATTTGCAGTTAAAATCTTGGTTTTTTCATGACACATGGAAAGACCGTCTTTCAAGAGACGGGCTCAATTTTCTTATAACGCAGAAATATTTTTATACAAATTAATATCTTTTATATAAAATACATATGTGTCAACAAAGATTAAGTCAATATTTTTTCATTCAATACATTATAATGTTAATAAATATATTAATTTATCAGAAATTTTGTAGCATGTGTAATTTTCATATATATATATATGAGAAAAATTTATTACATATTTAAATTATAAATTATATTATATTTTTAAATATTCATTTATAATTCATGCATCGACACGTGTATTAACTAGTTGACATCATAGCAGAATAATAATAAAAATGCCGAGGTAATCCATGTAGGGCAACCCAAACGGGAACAATTGATGAATCGGCACTGGGTTGAAGTTTGAGACCCATTTTGTCATTCTAATCAAGTATGATCCAAAATTCCAAGTTTTATGCAACTAACAATGATAGTAATCATGAGAGAGAAAAATGAATTAGAACCTGTTTCTTATCTAACAAATTGATCTCGGTGTGGCCTTTGAATCCCACTGTCTGAAAATCCCTTCGAAGTTTCTCCATCTGGGGATGGCTTTGAAAGAATTTCCCTACAAGCGTCCATCTTAAAGGCTCCTCTACTTGTCGCATTCTTCATCAATGAAATGCAACCCCCGTCTCCCCTAAATGATCAATTTGAGGTTTTGGAGTGAAGAGCGCTCTGTGGGATTGATTTTCAGTCGGAATGGACATGGCTTTTCAGAGTTCACCATTGAGAGTTTGAACATAGGAGATTGTATGATTGGATTCTATTTTGGGCTCCGCCATAGTGAAGTCGCCGACCGGTAAACGGTGAAGGAAGACAGAGAGAGTAAGGTTTGACTGTTGTCACTGATCGAAATTCTCGGAGGAAGGCAGTATTAATCTATTTCTTCTATTTCAATTCATTTTCTAAATAAACTTTTTATTCATTTAATTGTTAATATTTTTAAAATTAATTAATTAAAATTTTAATTTTTTTGATATTTCAAAGAGTAGTAAATCTAATAACATCTTTGTATTTTTATATCATTATTTTACTATTATTGTGTTAGTTCTTGTTCTTTTCTCTTTATTTTCACTTCAATTCAATTGATTCCAGTATATCAAAAAAAAATTGGAGAAGGGTTGCTATTCGACCAACTAACGGTTTGATCAATAATAATAATAAAATCTCATTTTTATAATTCATAAGGTCGAATTATAATTATTTATGTTGAGATTCATTTTACATATGTCCTCATTG
This sequence comes from Rubia occidens, assembly GCA_032360425.1. Classification (NCBI taxonomy): domain Eukaryota; kingdom Viridiplantae; phylum Streptophyta; class Magnoliopsida; order Gentianales; family Rubiaceae; genus Rubia; species Rubia occidens. Next base: position 10,706 of record JAUOBV010232064.1, read on the forward strand.
AAATAAATAAAATATATATCAAATCATTCTATTAATCATACTAATTATAAAATGACCCATCTAATGGTTACTCTAAGACACTACTTTATGTTTAAATTGATGTATATTTGCTTAGTTTTGGTATTATTATATTTAATTTTAATTCAGAGAAAGACTCATATGAGACCGTCTCACCATAAGTTATGGTGAGACAAAGTATTAAGTAAATTTTTAAAATTACATAATGTACCCCATGTCATTTCTCATCTTTATTAATTATACTTAGACCCTCCGTCTCACAATAAGAATGAGTGAGACCGTCTCACTCAAGTCTTTGTATTTAATTCATTCATTTTAATTCAATATAGTTCAATTCAATTCAGTAGAAAATTCATTGGGACACACTTCTTATCTTTAAATTTTAAAGTGAAATATTAAATAATAATGGAGGAAGATCCGTTTTAAATTTACTTGTAATTCAATTTAATTTAAACATAAAGTTCCTATCAGTAAAAGTTTAATTTTTTTAACTAAGTAAAATTTTAATTTGATGAAATTTGGTTTAATCTATTCAATACATTTAGGCTATGTTCTTTTGAGTTTTATAGAACTAAACTTATCTGAATTGAACTAAAATAGTAATATTATGACTAAATTAAACTAAATTCAACCACATACAAGTTCTAATGAACTGAATTCAACTTAATTGAAATGAACTGAACGAAACCAAACTAAACTGCAGATAAGCTCCGAAGTACATGACCTTATTTATAGTTCAGTTCAATTCATTTCGGTTTAGATCTGTTCAATTCAGTAAAATTTAATTCAATGAAATTTAACTTAACTTAACTCAGTCATAATGTTATTATTTCAATACACTTACTCCTTCTGTCCCATTTCAAGCTTATTAAGGAATAGAGATATTTACCAATATTACTTGTGATTGTAATTAGATTAGAATTCATTTTCTAGTCT
>JAUOBV010232277.1:0-19570 GCA_032360425.1 Rubia occidens
TAATAATAAGAATTCAAGGTAATTGGGAGTCTTCAAAGCATAAAAGTCTACCAAAATGAGTACCAAAACATAACAAATAACCATATAAAATGGATACATCATTTTTACATGCGTGTGTGAGACATGTGTGGACCCTCTTCTTTGTTGCAATCATCTATTGCAATGATCTGGGACTCGCTGGTGAAAATCCAAGATTGAATCAGCAATAGAGAAATAAAGTGGAGTTGATGGAGGAACTGGATTCATCGATGGAACCCTTCCATCTGACCGAGTCAAACTAGAGGTTGAAGACGAAAAGCGGTGAACAAAGTTGTAATGGACGGTGAGAAGAATGGTGGTACTGGGTTGTTCATAGTCAGAGACGATCAACGGAGTGTGGGTAGTCTGATCCAAGAGCTAAGACAATGACTGGTTGTTAGAGTTGAACTGGCGGCGGCGGCGGTAGGATTTTTCTGACTCTTTATTTGTTTTTTATTCAATTTTTTATTTCATTTTAAAAAAATGAATATGGATATGAAGTTTCTAACTGATATTTCCCTACAATACCAACTGATGTCGACTGATATAATGGTAAGCTCGAAAACTCCTTATTTTACGGCCACATAATATTTTCCATGAGCTCTGACACCAACTAATATGAATCTCCCTGCCAAGACTCTAGATTGCGTAATTTTGAGAAGCACCTGATACCAATGGATCTGTAGCACTGTCTTTCAATCGAATACAACACAAATGAACGTCCGATAAAAGATACAACTTTAAGAACTTCACTAACACAAGAGATTAATTCGTATGAACCCAACCACTAGTTGCACAAATCGCTCACCAACTAGCCCGCTGGATTAGCTCAGAGATGTGAAGGAAATTGCTAACTTAATTAACCCACAAGACTAAGAAACAATGAAATGATCGCAAGCAAAGAGTAATAACTCACATACTGAAATATATGATCGGTAAAAGGTAAGGTAATTAAAAGTTTGAAAACCATCCCCTATTTATATTACATGGGTATGGCCTTCAAGAATACAAAGAAGATCAAATGTTAGTAATTCCTGTCAGATATTGGAATGACTTATGGTAGTTTTAAGAAGTTAAAACCATATCAAACTAAAATACCTCAAATAAAGGTAGATATAGCCGAATTCATCAAGCTAAGTCTTGAATGAATATTGCTTTATGTAATATTACCAAATCTAATCCTAATCAAATCAGAACTAATATATTACAATATTTTTAGATTAATTATAATGTAAATACACTACCTCACTAAAAAAACTCAGTGGGAAAAGAGTATAGTGTTAACCTCCTAAAACCCTAATCTCAAAAATAAATTAGGAAATCCTAATTTGTATCAAGAAGAGAAAACATAATACTTCAAGTGAGTAGGTGGATGGAGAACATGTGCACCTTGTTGAGCATGCTCAGGCACCGGTAGACTCCGGCTCAAAAGCCATCTCATCTGTAATGGTGGAAAATTGGAAGTTATTGCTTGGAGACGGACATCGACATCGAATCAGTGATGGAAGTTAGTGGCTGATTGACGATATACACGAGTAGCGGATCAGCGGCGGACACACACTCAAGCTCACCTGCCGCAGCAAGAGGTAGAAATGGAAACCGGTTTTCATAGAAAACAACATCACTACTATCAAACAAATAGTGTGATTCAAGATCATCTTTCTTTCTGGAAAAATAACCAAGGAAGAAACACTTGCGACTACGAGAAGAAAAACATAAGCAACCAAACACGTGTGAGAGAGTGTAGTTTGCTTACAACCATGTAACATCTAATGGGAAATTTTACCATCCAACAATGGAATAGGTGTGTGCTTGATCAGGTATGCCGGAGTCAAGAAACACTCTTCCTAAAAATTAATCGGTAAATGAGCCTGAATACAAAGAGTCCGAACAACATTGCGAAGATGGCGATGCATGCCCATTCTGTTGAGGCTTATACATACAGTACGTGTCCCCTTCAGGAAAGACAGATCGAAGAGGTAAAAATGCAGTCCCGTTGTCAAACTGAACCTGTCGAACCTGGAGGTGGTAGTGTGTTCGAATAAAGGCACAAAATTCCTTAAATATGGCAGCTACTTTTGACTTAGTAACTAGTAAATGAGGCCAAGTCGAAAAGGAATAATCATCAACACTTAAAAAATAATATACTCCACTAGTAGAAGGTGAGCTATAATGCCCCCAAACTTCACAATGAATCAACTCAAATGGCTTACTCGTTTTATTTGTACTCAAAGGAAAACCAACCCTAGATTATTTTGCTCTATGAAAGATAGAGTAGGGAACGTGATTATTAAAATCAGAATGACTATCTTTAATTAATAAGATAGAAGTACCACTATAGTTAAAGGATGGCCAACCCACTGTTACCAGAGACTCACAACAACCAAAGGTTTAGAGATGGGGGAGATAATTGACAAAGACGCCGAATGCAAATACCAAATCACACAAAGCCAATATAGCCCACCCAATTGTTCACTCATGCCAATCATTGTCCTGGAACTGATATCTTGTAATATAGAAACTTTTTTGTTAAGCAAAAGTATGCATTCTAAGGTAGCAAGTAACTTAGCATAAGAGAATAAATTACAGTGCAATTTATGAATAAACAAAATATGCGGAAGAACTATAATTTAAAAGAATAGAGTTTCTTGTTGCACAATAGTAGATATGGTTCCATCAGGTAATATAACATCAATGAATGTGAAAACAGTAAAATCCTGAAGAAGATCATTGGCGCCAATCACATGATATGAAACTCCAAAGTCAAGAATTCAAGGTAAAGTAAGCTTACCTAACTCATTGTCAGATGGTTCTGTAATTTACATAATAAATTTAATCTGCACCCCCATTGAGCGTTGGACACTGTCAGACCGACAGCCGATCGATTGATATCAGTCAGGGCGGCGACAATATTGGCGAAGGCGACTAAAGTGGTGATTTGTGCAGAATCGATTGGCGAATGACACACCAAAAGGAAAGCAGGAGGTGGTGAACCAAGAGCTCTGTGGCGACAATGTCTTTGATAGCGGTGGTGGCAGTGAACTTATTGGCAGAGGTGGCCATGGAAGTTTATCGGCGGTGACGATAGGTAGGGATTATGATATAAGGGGTTTGGGGATTTTTAACTCTGCTACCATGTAAAATATGAGCTTTTGATTGTAATTATGGCTAGAGATTATATTATATAGGGAATTGTACATAAGCCCAAATGAAAAAGATTCTAATTTGATCCTTATTCTACAAGACGCTGAATATTAAACTATACAAAATAAACTAATATATTCTAATAGTGTTAGACTGCCTAAAGGTCGGATCAATTTTTAATGTTAGATTATAAATATTTATATTTTAAAATATAGTATTTAAAATTATGAGAACCTCATTACAATAAATGAAAATATATATTATTATTCCACTAATATTTCTAACTGAAGGTCTACTGTAGGTGGCCTATCCTTAAGTTATGGACAGTTCGCTGTATTTTTCACTTATACACTGCATTTGTTAAATTACACACTAAATTAAAAAATGTTAAATATTTTACTTTTTTTATTCTATTACTTTTATGTTTTTAAATTCAAATACATATTATTACTTGTTTTTAAATTACAAAATATAATTTTTGTTTGGTAAACTTTTGGGAAAATCCGTCTTTCCATAGGCTTATGAAAAGACATGGTTTAATTAAAATAATAAAAGGTAAAAGGTCTTGATTGCAATATTAAAAATTTATCACGCAACATGTAGTAGTTATAAAGTTTATAACCCGATTCACACAACCCAACAATTTTATCGTCATTTCTTCCAATTTGCACTTTGAACCTTCATCTTTCCATAGTTTATGGAAAGACCGTCTTTCCATAGCTTATGGAAAGACTGTCTTTCAAGAGACAGACTCTTTTTGTTTTGTTTTTTTAAAAATATAATTTTAAAGTTAAAAAGTAAAGTGACCTATCTATAACTTATGGATAGGTCACATTTCTTGAGACTTCCTCTTATGAGAATTTAGTGTTTAATTTAACAAATACAGTAAAAGGTGATTGCCATAACTAAAAGACAGGTAACTTGTCAGGTGAACTTCTCGTTGTCAATGCTACCAATTGAGTAAGCCATAATTGTATGATTGCATAATCCTGTGATGGGTGATTCATTATCATCTTGTACAAAATAGATCGTACAAGAGAGTTATACTATATTACAATTGTGCTACTATAGATAACTAATAATTACATATTTACTGTCACCCAACGCGGCGGTGCTGCTCCAATTCAAGCATGCTACGGGTAGTCCCAAACATCGGCATCGTCTGGTGAATGTGAAAGGCAAATAATCAAATTCACTAGGCAATCCTCGTACAAGTTGAAGCACCAGACGTTGGCCGTTGATTTCGGTGTGACATCCTTCAATCGGCCATCAAGTTCACGCAGGCGATTACGATACGCCTCAAGAGATGGAATAGCTTCAAGTTTCATATTGTTGAACTCCTGCTCTAGGGACGCTGCTCGAGCACCCATATTGTTTGTGAAGATGTTATCCACAAGAGTCCACTCAGCGTGCGTAGTGGAATCATCCTCAAGAACCAAGGAAATGAGGTCGTCACTCAGTATACTGTAGATCCTTTGAAGAACATGGGCATCAATCTCACATCAGGCATCAAAAGTTGCATCGTTCTCGGCAGGAGGCGGGGTACCGTCGATGTGCACAAGAACTTTGTAACCCTTGGCATGAAGCTTGAAGAGACAGACACAATCTGCGTACGTGACCTTGATGCCATCCAAGACCCAAACTTTATGCTGGATATTAGAGAAGGTGAAAACGAGATGGAGAAAGAATTTATGTGGCAAACGAGGTGGAGTGGCATCACCGGTGAGCTGGGAAGTGGATGACGCAAAGCCGATATCAGCTGATCAAGTGTTGGGTGGCGCAGCTATTGTAACGGAGGTGGTAAATGAGCGACCGGCAGAGGTCTTCCAGAGGCACAAAGCTGATGGTGTTGGATAAATAAAAGAAAAACTTTGATCAAATTTGTTGCCATAGCTAGTGATCAAATATGATTAAAAGTTTGCAGTGGCACAAATTTATTCACTAAAGGTGTTGCCGGCGATCAAAACTTTGTTGACAAACGATCAAAAGTTTGTTGGAACACAAAGAATTTGAACAATAGATACAGAATAGAAAGCAAAATGATAAACAATATACTAGAATTTGGTGCTGTAAACTGCCATCTTTTCTGAGTTTTCTTCTAATATTTATAGCCAACCGAACATGTGCAGTATGCACTCCTACACTAACTCAACCAACTAACCATGATTCTAACTTATAGGGATAACTACAGACTAAGTCTATTGAACAAGTCCTACTTCTAAACATTTTAAAAACAAAACTTATTAAAACTAAAACTCCCTGCTGCATTATTATTCCACGTAAACTAATGCAGCAAAGTTTACTCCAACAAATATCCCTCCTAAACCTTGCACGCAAAACAAACAATGAATCGGGGACAAATGTTGTGTTGTTGCATGCCTCCAAAACAAATGTTGCTATTGCATGCAAAACAAACACAAACAAATACTTCTTCAAAGTTGCATGCAACTGTTGGTGCTCACCAAATGCTACACTACTGAGTCACGGGTTCTATGGAAATCACCCGTTGTTCCACTCAAAGTTGTCCAGCAGTGACCAAATGAAGTACCCTTTCACCTTCACTCCCATCCATCCATCAATATTTTTCGAACTCAGTATCTACTCGATTCTAGACCGAAAACACTCCCTCCCTGAACGAGCTCTAAAACACACATGGCTAGCCTAGCGGCGGTTCCATTCCTCAAGTACATGGCCTCATGCCATCCATCTTCACTCGGTCCCAGCCGAGCCGTTAAAACTTGATCCCAAACCTAGCCTTCAAAACTCAATCCCAGATTGAGCATTTAGCGCATGACTTTCATGTCATGCCTTCTTCGATCTTCAAAAGGCACAACACTTGATCCTGGATCAAGCATCCAATACCAGCTCCAGCCCGCTCCTTGCACACACAATCCCAGATTGTGCATCCACCATTCGGTCCCCAACAGAGTATCAATAGCTATATTATGAGTTCACGACTATTACACCGGTTGTTGATGCTAGTAACAATGCGGGTTGGTCATCATGGAGCATGCTCAAATAAGGTTCCTCCTTCCTCTCACGTCGTGGTTTACGGTAATCTTTTGCATAGTGTCCAAATATGCCACAATTGAAGAAATTTCCTCTAGCTCTAGTCTTGCTGCTTGAGTTCCTACGTGATCTCCATTCCTCGTCTGTGAGTAAAAAACGTGAGCTTGTGTCCATCTCACCTAGACCATAGCATTCCTCAACCGAGCGTAACCTACCAGTGAGCTCATCAATTGAAAGAGTGCTTAAATCAAGCAAAGTTTCAATGGAAATAGCCACTTGTGTGTAACAGAGTGGTACAACACGCAAGAATTGCTTCACTACACTTTCCTCCTCCACCGTATCCCCAAGAACTCATAAATTGTTGACGAGGCTAGTAATCCTCATGGGGAAATCATCATCACTTTCTCCATCATTGAACGTGATTGACTCAAACTCGTTCCTTAGCTTTTGCGCATTTGCCTCCCGAACACGATCTACACCCATCCGTTGCATTGTGATCGTGTCCCAAGCTTGCTTCTCCGTGTCCTTTATAGCAAGCGTAGATAACATTTCAAGTGGCACCGCTCTCAAGATTACCGACAAAGCTAGCATTTCCTCACGATAGTCCCCAATTCCATCTTCGACTACTCGCCACAAACCTTGAGCCTGCAAGTTCACCCTCATCACCAAAGACCAGTCGGCATAGTTTGTACGATTTAAAATCGGATAGACCATTGAACTACTTGATTCACGCATCACTTATTGCACAACAACATCACGACCACGTGCCCTAGATGGGCTGCGTCAATGAGCTCGAGGTGGCGTTCGCGATCCATTTGTAGCAATTGTTCAACCAAGCTCTAATACCAATTGTTGGAACACAAAGAGTTTGAACAATGGATACAAAAATGAAAGCAAAAATGATAAACAGTAGACTAGAATTTTGGTGCTGTAAACTCACAGCTTTTCTGAGTTTTCTTCGAATATTTATTGCCAAACAAACAACCCAAAGAACGTGTGCAATATGCACTCCTACACTAACTCAACCAACTAACCATAATCCTAAATTATAGGGATAACTACAGACCAAGTTTATTGAACAAGTCCTACTTCTAACCATTTTATAAACAAACGTAATTAAAACTAAAACTTTCTACTGCAATAATATTGCACGTAACTAATGCAGCAAAATTTACACCAACATACTTTCGTGTCCCAACAGGAGATCGGCCTGCTTCTGACCCCAACTTCGTGTTCACCGACGACGAGTATTCCGGCAGCACTCTCAGCATTCTGGGGAACAATAGGGACGACAACCGGTACCGGGAGTACCCCGTTGTTGGCGGGTTGGGTGTTTTTCGGTTGGCGGAGGGAGTCTACGTTGATCAGAGTTACGCTTGGTCCGTAAGCGACGGAGTTGGGCCGACGACGCAATGTCAGATCTGATAGAATGTAAAACCTACATATAATTGTGGATGTGTGTATTCATATACATAGTAAGTACAAAGAGTATATTAGGTAGAATCAGATATGAAATTTTTTTTATACAAAACCAATCCGAAATGGTATTCCTTTCTTAAGTTGATTCTAATTTATCTAATATTCTATTAAGTTCATGGTTAGGCAATATGATGTGAATGAGGCCGAGTTTGCTCACGAGATTATTTGAGTTTGTAATTTGGCTTGTGTTTGTAACTGGAAAATGAATAAATTTCGAAGCGATTGGAATTACATTTCAAATTTCAGAAGATAACGTTTGTTTTTTCTTCATCTTGCGTTTTGTAAAATCTAACCGGAAATGCCTTTTTTCTGCTCCCCGTCCAATCCGAATTTGCACAATATCCTTTTTTGTCTATCTCACATAAATATGCACACTTTCCATTTTATGAATAAACTAACCCAACAAAAGATCTATTACTGTTAAACATTTAAAATTTTAAACCTAAACCCCACCCACCGCCCCGCTTAGCCCACCAATTCTTCTTGTTTTATCAAAACCGTTCTCCCTCATCGCAGCCCAAACCCTAACCACTCAAATTCTCTCCACCACATCTCAATTCTCACCCCGCCTCCGAACTTCTCTCCCTCTACGAAGTCCAAACTCCATCAACCCCATTGCAACCCTCCATTAACCCTCCGAATATGACGACGATTGTCGGAGAGGCAGGAGGCGGAAAACTTCTTTGCCATGACCCTTTAAACATGGTGGCAGCAAAGGAGGAGGCAGTTAGGCGATTGATGGAGGCGGAAAGAGAGGCGATCAGCGAAGGCAACAAACACGATTGGCTGCAAACGTGATTGATGGAGACGGAAGGAGGAGGCGGTGATTGGCGGAGGCGAAAAGGCTGAGGCGGCATGGGAAGTCGGTAGAGGGAGTCCAAGAGGCGGAGGCAGAGAGGCTCAGTGGAAGAGAGGCTCAAATCTGGAGGAAGAAGATGGCAGGGGTATTTTAGTCTTTTCACATCTTTGAAATTTAAAGAGGGATTTCTCTTTTTTCAGAATGCCTTGGGTTAAAAGGAGCAGTGGATTCTTTTTTATCCAATCTTTAATCATAATAATCAAATTGAGAAAAGCTTATGGGGTGAAATATACTAGTATATCCTTGTACAAAAGTGTAGAAAATGAAATCTTATATTTTAGATTTTTTCTGTGGTAAATTAAAATTAAATCCAACTAAAATAAACAATGGAAAGGGGAACAAAATTTTAAAATAAAATCAGGACTGCTGATCAATCCGACTCATATTTATTAAGCTGAACTGGACTATACATTCAATTCGAATCAATTTGGCCAGCTCTTTTTTTTACTCAAATTCATTAAACTTTCGATGTAACTAATATCTACAGGGGTGAAAAAATCATTGTACATCGTCGCTGCTGTCAACAGTTCGGCCAATAACAGACAGTAATTTTTCACCGTTAAAAACATCCAAAGAACCTTTGTGGATGAGCCTCTTCCGTAATACTCCCTCCGTCCCGGAAGAATTGATATGTTTGTTTTTTCACGGTCTTCAATGATCATGTTTGACCATCAATATCTCTAGCTACATATATCAATTCCTCATAAAAATTAATTTTTAGAAAATATATTTTAAGATGAATTCAACAATCTCACATGATATATTAATTATATATATATATAAATTTATATTTATGGTAAAAAAATTCAAATTTGACTTTGAAAAAATAAAGTGGCCAATTCTGCGAGAACGGGGAGTAGTGTCAAATCCAATGTGGGTTATGTCCCTGCATTGACCCAAAAATCTTTAGCATTCTTATTTTTTAAAATCCTTTATAAGCATTGGTTTAATATTCCCCCCCCCCCCTAGTTTAGAACTAGGTCAGCCCAACACCAAATTTTGTTTTGGACTTTCAATTTTTTAGTCCAAAATTTTTAGGAGGCCAACACCAGTTTTTTTTTATTGGCACTTTTAATTTCTTTGGTTGTCCCAGCATCAAAGTTGACTTGCTTTTTCAAGATGTTCATGGCAACTTTCTTAGTTCAATGTACACTATTGACTTTTTCTTTTATTCTTGATTTAAACCATTTAACCGTTAGATATGATCTTGTATAATTAATAAAACTAATAGAGTAATTTAATATTTATTTTTAATTATTATAATGAAATTTTTATAATTTTAAAATATATGTAGAAATATAAATAATTATAACCTAAACTTAAAAGTTATAGGAACGAGATTTTTCCACAATGATCTAACCATTAGACGGTCTAATAGGAGACATTCTCCTTAATTATAGTTTCCAGAGCCAATAATTTTCTTCCCCTTTAAATTAGAGTCTATATTGTTTTATGGCAAGAGTTATTTATCTCAATTTTTTTTAGAATCCATCTCTTGAAATGCGGTATTTTCATAAGTTATGGAAGGATCAAAATTTAAACTATAAATTTAGAGAAAATCAAGATAAAAGTTTTGGGTTGCATTTATCGGATCATAAACTTATAACTACTACACGTTGCATAGTAAAATTTTAGTATTGTAACTAAAACCTTTTACTTTTCTATAATTCTAATTCAACCCCATCTTTCCATATGCCTATGGAAATATGGTTTTTCCCAAAATTTTACTTTTTTTTATGTTAAAAGGTTGTTTAAAATATAATTCCTCTGTTTCTATATATGTCTTTTTCTTTTAGGACAAGCGACTTTAGTGACTCTCTAAATTATTATCATCGTCACTTTTGACCCTCCAATTTATTTTTAAACACTTTTGACCCCTAACTAACAAAAGTGTTAAATCGTATCACTTCCACAAAATATTTATGAATCCGGAACTAAGACCAAAGACGGAGGAAAGGGGGTTGGAGCGGGTTTCAACCCCCACCTGCATTTTTTAAAGAGTATTAAATTTTGAAAAATACCCTTCAACTCCGCTAGAATTTTACTATGCCTACTAATTTTTTAAAAATTACCCATCAAACCCACTGCAAAAAAATTCTCACTAAGACCAACTAATAAGAAAAGTGTAGGTTAGTTTGGAAAAAAAACAGAGTGTAGGTTTAATTTGATAGGAACTTTGGACAACTGGAACAGGTGGCTGAATACCAGGGGGTGTTCCAAGCGGTTCAAATACCTGGCCTCCATGCATATCTTTGTAAGAGAGCTCTTTTGGCTCTCTCTGCATCAGAGGCCAATGCACCAGATTCCAGCTAGTTTCCTAAAATAACAACAATTTTCTTCTAAAAAAAAGTATAATTTGCTCTCATCACACAATTCCTGGTGGCCGTAGCCACCGTGCTACCTGGCCGTACCGCCGCACTCGACCAGATCCCCAGGCCGTGGAGCGGTGGTTCAGTCGCCTCGCCGCCACGAACCCGAAACTCACGAAACTGCACTTCTTCATCCACGACATCCTTTCCGGCAACACCCAAACCACCATCCTGGTGGCCCAAGCGCAGCAGACCACCGCCTATCCGACCCGGTTCGGGCTGGTTTTCACCATGGACAGTCTCCGTTGACAGAATTCTCGGGTCATCAGGCGGTGCCAGGAGATGGTGGCTTTGGCCTCCCAGGATGAGGTAGGCTCGTTGATGGCCCATAGTCGTGTCAAACATTACGGAGACACTTGCAAAAAAATTAATCTGAGGGCATCTAGGAGTACTAGTATATATTATTAATCATTAAATATCAAACATTTATTCAAATACAATGTAATTTTTAATATACTAGTGAAAATTTATTTCAAACGTGCTATTTTCCCAGCTTTTCTCGAAGAAAAATCATCCATTAATTCTTTATAGTTTATTTTCTCCAACACATCATTTTCGATTGCTATCAATGCTAGTCAAACTGTATTTTTCTTCTAATTTCAACGTCTCTTAGAAAATATGGGATCAATATCTCAACACTAGAGGAAACAGCTTCATTAAAGGCAATTTTACTGGACTAGAGAAGACACTTTTCTAGTGCCTTCTCTGGTAGTGCCTTTGATAATTTCGATCAAAGGCAAAGAACCTCCTTCTATTGGATCCGAAATAGGTTCCGAGTTCGGAACCTATTTCTTGGGTCCCAAAAAAAAGCCGGTTTCTGGCGGCAAAAGAAAGTAAATTTGAAAAAATTAGTAAAACCTATAAAAAATTCAGGGAAAATAACACATATTTAGAAAAAAAAATTCATAGAAGACAACAAATTTCAGAGACACTATCGGACAGACGAGGTTTAGCGGTAGGCGAGCGACAAGGCTGAGTGGCGGGCGAAGACGATTGGGCTGAGCGGCAGGCGAGCGGCGAGACTGAGCGGCGGGCGAAGGCAATTGGACTGAACGGCAGGTGAGCGATGAGTCTGAGCGGCGGGTGGAGGCGACGCAGCAGATGTGATGCAGCCCAATGGGAAGAGAGGAGTCGGGCAGAGGGGTCACCTTAGTGAGGGAAGACTCAGTGTAGGGAGCTCGGGAGGCAGAGTAGTGAAGCGTGAGGGAGCTCCGACCGCTGGGGTTAAGGACGACTCGGTGTAGGGAGCGACGAGCGGCAGAGGAGGATGAGAGCATCAGGAAGGGACCTGCAGCGGAAGAGGAGAAGTGCGTGGGTGGGGGAGGTCATGGTGGTGAGGGGCACCGCGGCGGAGGCTGGTGGTTGAGTTTTGGAGAGAGGCAGGTGGGAGGAAGGAGGGAGAGGGTCTAGATCAAAAAAATACCAAGGGAGAAAGAATTAAAAGAAATTACCAAGGCATTAGGAAGTTAGGGTTTCTTCTTATATACACCCAAATTAGGGTTTCTCCTTATTGTGTCCATTAAAGGCTCGAAATCAGTTTCGACGGGTATGAGGAGGGAGGGAGAGGGTCTGGAATAAATACCAAGGGAGAAAGAATTAAAAGAAATGACTAGGGCATTAGGAAGTGAGGGTTTCTCCTTATATAGACCCGAATTAGGGTTTCTCCTTATTATGTTCGTCTCGACCTCAATCAAAGGCGGTTATACACTTGAACTGCCTTTGATCAATATTGAACCGCCTTTAATGGGATCCGAAAGTAGTTTCGAGTTCAGAACCTCAATCAGGCGGTTCCTTAAAAAATTGATGGAACTGCCTTCTAATGGTACCTTTAATAGAGGCTTTTCCACAAGTGACATCAATTGCAATTTTTTAAGTTGTATCCATAGCATCAGAAAAGTCGGCTTCTCTTTATTTCTCAAAATAAGAAATCAATTCCCTATTTTTTTTATAGTACACCATCAAAAACCATATTTTTTATTGCAAATGTTTAACCGAATACAATATATCATACCAAATAATTATTGCCATAAGAAATTCAAAATCACCGAACTCATTGAACGCCAAGGATTTAACTTCACTTTTTATTTTAGAATCATTATCATCATCACTTACTTGTAGTAAAGTTTCTCTAATTTCAACAATTTGAAATCGCATAGTGTTAACACTATCAATACGGCTCTCCCAACTTGGGGAAGATAATAATTTAAGGGTGAAATCTTTTAAATTTTCTTTCAAAATATTCCTTCTTTTAGTAGAGTTTGCAAAAATTATATAAATGCATTGGGCAAACTTAATTGGTCCCGGAAAAGAAAAGAAAAGAGGAATTATGTATTTATTATTTAATTTGAATTTTTATTTATTAAATACAAACCTATTAAAAGGGTTTAAAATTTGGGATCTCGATTCTTGGGAGGCCCTGTTCGCTTGCTCACTCTGCACATGCTATTAGACGGTCCTGTGATGACCCTCAACGTGTTGTTCACCGAAGGGAAGTATAATGGTAGAACTCTGTGTATTATGGGAGAAAAGAGGAGGAACAATGTTAACTGGGACTATCCGGTACGTTGTTGGGGTACTGGTGTTTTCCGGCTAGCTCGCTGGATCGCTGTCGACCGGGTTTATACGAGTCGGGGATCCAGCGGCCCGACTGAGTGCTGGATCTATGTTTTGCATTATGATCATGATCAGTTTGCTGGTGGTATTGGTGAGGTTGTTCAAGTACTAGTTAAGGTTGATGCTATGGTGCTTTTGTGAAATAAATATGAAGTTTGTGAAATAAAAAAAAAGTATTGTGCTTTGTATTGTTTTGTTTTAGTCTTGTCTCAGCAAAAGTATATTTTAACTATGGTACATGATTTTTAAAATATTTGATGCAAAATAACCTTACGAGATAACTAAATTGTCTATTTGGTTCTTGTTTACCATGTTTATGTGGCATTACTCGGTCAACTTGTTGGCATTACTCGACCAACTTATGGGCTGGGGCGGTTTCCCGTCCTCTCAGGAGTTGAAACGGGGTTCTTCAGAATCTCATAATTTGCTTGCGGAGTCGCTGGCGGAGTCGACGAGCCATCAATGATTGAAGCGGGAGTTGCCAATGGTGTTCCTTCTTTTGTCATGACTGAATCAGTGATAGATTTTCCACAGTACTTCCAACGATAATGTCTCGTTGAGACCTCTTCGGTGGTCAAGTTACTGTGATCGGAACAGTTTGCAACAACGTAGAAGTGGTCATATTAAGGAATAAACAATATCATGTGAATATTACTTGGAATTGCAGTTAGATTAAATTTTTTTTCTTTGTACCTCTATATAATGTACCCCATATCATGTATACAAACACACATTATTACCCTTATTTTCTACCTGGTATCTGAGTATAAAATCTTGAAATCTAAAACTCTAAAATTTTAGTCCTGAATTTTCTGCAGCCTCTGTCGTCATCTGCGCGTGACCTCTACGCACCGCCGATTCGAGCTACCTTACCGCTATAAAAAATTAAATTAAATTGGAGTCGCTGGTCACTGCCACCAGTCCGCTGCCGACCAAGTCCCCTGCTTCTCTGATCAAGTCCGTCGCTGGCATCGCTCTCCTATCAAGTCCCCTGTTTCGCCTGCCGACAAGCCTAGGCTTTTGCACCTCCATCTTCTTTGCCAAGTTTAGATCATCTCCGTTGCAATAGTCATCTTCACCGGTGCTTCACTGATTCCCTCCGTCTCCAATGAGCTCGTTTGATTCCGTCAAGACGACAAGGCTCCGTCCGAGCTCCTGACTCAATACAACAAGGTGCGCGAGATCCACGCACACACCTGCCTTCCAGAAGTGCGTGGATTCATGTGCGTCTAACAAAGACGCGTCCCTCGCTTCCAGAAGCTTGTGTTTACACGCGCGGCCCACTACTCAGCACGTGCAACCACGCGCCTGACCATCCCGTTGCCATTTTGTAATATTGTTTGCTCTTCCTTGGGTAATTTTATTTTTTTTATATTAAACAACATAGATAATTTGTGCTATGGCTGTGACCTCTGGTTCCTATGCTAGATCTAATTTTGGACCTTCTATGTCTGACGACTAATAGAGTATGACATGTAATTTATTTAGTCAGTTAAATTACCTTTATGAACATGGGTCAGGTAAGCCCATTTTACCGTAGATTCTCTATTCGGGAGTCTCATACCACATGGCTGGTGACAAAGGTTCTCTGATTGACATTACTGCTGCTACCTATTCCATTAACGTTCTACTGTCTGATGGATCTTTGTCATCTGCTGCACAATATGGTTCTTTGCGTTTTGGAGATGTCACTCTCACTCATGTGCTTTATATACCTACACTATGATGCAACTTATTATCATGCTCTAAATTGTTGTCTGCCTTAAAATGTCTAGCTTTGATTTCTGAAAATTATTGCATTTTACAAAAAATCAGTACGAGGATTGTGATTGGCGTGGGTGAACAGTAGGGGGGGGTTATTGGCTTCTCTCATGGATACACGTGTTCAGTCTCATATCCCGCAGTCAATTCTGATAGTTGCTATAGTTTCTACATCTAATTTGTGGCATCAACATATTGGTCATCCATCCTCTATAGTGTTGTCTTTTGTTCCTACTCTTGATTTTAGCACAAATAATACTTCTATACCTTGCTCTGTGTGTCATAGAGTAGAGCAAACTAGACATAGTTTCTCTTTAAACTCTTCGAATGCTAGTTCTTTGTTTGAATTGATTCATTGTGATCTTTGGGGGCCTTATAGCACACCATCTTCTACTAATGCATTTTTTTAAAAACTATAGTTGATAATTATTCCCAAGCAGTTTGGGTTTATTTATTAGTGGTTAAGTATGATGTAGCCTCTAGATTTAGAGAATTTTGTGCTTTAATCAAGACATAGTTTATCTATCGTGTTCGTGGTGATAATGGTACATAATTTCTGCCTCTGAGACCATACCTTGCTGAATTTGGGATCATTTTTAGACATCTATGGCTGATACACCACAGCAAAATGACCGTGTGGAATGCTAGCATCGTCATATCTTAAATGTCACTCGTGCTTTGCGTTTTCAATCTAACCTACCTATTATTTTTGGGCGAATGTGTTCTCACAGCTGCTTATCTGAATAACGGACACTGACGAAGCAACTCAATGGTCGCACACCATTTGAGTTACTCTATAGACGTACTCCAAGCTACAAGCTTCTGAAAGTTTTTGGTTGCTTGTGTTATGCCTCCTACATTCCCATATTTCGTGACAAGTTTGCTCCAAGGAGTCGATGATGTGTTTTTCTTGGGTATCCTGCTAGCAAGAAAGGATATCACCTTTATGATTTGGAATCCAATACCTTCTTCAACGGTCGGGATGCTGATTTTTATAAAGACCAGTTTCCGTACGTTGTGCCATCTACTACTCTACCATTGCCGACACCGGACATCACCCTGTCGCTGGAATACCTATCGCCTCTGGAGTACCCGCCACCACTGGTGATCCCCGATCCATATTTTGGCTTGTTTTGCCACCGATCGACCCGATCCCAGACGGGCTGCATGAGCCACCGTTATCCCCACCTCACGCGTTTCATGCGCTGCCGGTCAACACGTACCTCCTGCTGCACCGCCTTAAGATATGCCAGTGTCATCATCACTGTCCGAGATGGCATCTCTTCCACCTACTTCTCCACCTCCTGCCTCGCTGCTTCGGTCTCTGGCGTCGCCTCTTGCGATTGAGCTATCTTCTGCACGACACAATGTTCTAAATCATCGACCTACTACATATTTGGAAGATTATGTATGCTCTGTTGCTGATATTAATCCTCCCATTGCTACAATCACACCTGCGTCGTCAAAATCCTCAAGTGCTCTCTATCCTTTAACTGATTCTGTAAATTGCGATAAATTTTCTAGTATGCCTTCTAGATTTTTTATGTAGTAACTTATAGTGTTGATCCTACCACTTATTCTGAGGCATTAAAGTATCCTCACTGGCGTGATGCTATGGCTGGAGAGATTAATTCTCTTGAGCGCAATAGGAAGTGAACCTTGGCTCCTCTACCTCTGGATAAGAGTGCAATTGGATGTAAGTGGGTGTATCGTACCAATTTCAAATATGATAGTACCATTGAACATCACAAATCTCATCTGGTGGTTCTTGAAAATCGATAAAAGGAAGAAAGTGACTATACTGAGACATTTGCGCCTGTTGCAAAAATGAGTTCGGTTCGTCTGTTTTTTCAGTTGTAGTCATCTGTGGTTGGAAACTTCATTGAAGAGGTGTTTATGTGTCGTCCACCGGGCAATCTTGCTATCACTAGCTAGGTATTTCGCCCTCAAAAATGTCTTTAGGGTCTTCGGTAAGCTCCTCGCAATTGGTTTACCAAGTTGGCTCAGGTTTTACAAGAATTTTTCTTTGTTCAGAGTAAGGCAGATTACTCTCTATTTTCTTTTACTCGTGGCTCAGTTTCTTTGCATGTACCTGTGTATATGGATGATTTGGTCATTGCTGGTAGTTCTTCATCGCTCATCTTTGAATTCAAGAAATACTTGAGCTCTTGTTTTCACATGAAGGATCTAGGTACACTAAAGTATTTCTTGGGTATAGAGATTGCAAGAAGACCGGATAGGATGTTTCTTTCACAATGGAAATATGCACTGGATATCTTATCTGACACAGGTCTATCGGCTTGTAAGCCAACTGATTTCCCTATGGAGCAACAACATGATCTTGCGAAAGGTGAAGGCCTCTTTGTGATGATCCTGAGCAGTATTGGTGGCTAGTTGGTCGCCTCATTACCTGACTATCATTCTTCCTGAGCTCAGTTACTCTGTTCATACGCTTGCTCAGTTTATGAAGTCTCCCTGTGTTCCTCACTAGTAAGCTACGATTTGAGTTCTTCACTACTTGAAGAGTCATCGTGGTCAAGATTTATTTCTCTCTTCATGTAGTTCGTTACAGTTAACTGCTTATTGTCATTCTGATTGGGCTGCATGTCCTATTACATGATGCTCTCTTTCTGGGTACTTTGTAACTATTGATGATTCTTCGGTTTCATGGAAGACCAAGAAACAACCTACAATTTCTTGTTCTTCTGTTGAAATGAAGTATCATGCTATAGCTGTTACTTGTTGTGAGTTGTTGTGGCTTAAGTCTTTACTTAGGGACTTAGGTGTTGTGCATTCTGCTCCTATGCGACTGTTTTGTGACAGTCAATCTACTCTTCACATTGCGGAAAATCCAGTGTTCCATGAACATACGAAACATATAGATGTTGATTGTCATTTTGTCCGTGATCTTGTCTAGTCTAGTGCTCTTGTTACTCATCATAACCGCAAGATTGATCAACCTGCGGACTTGTTCACCAAAACTCTCGGACAGAGTCAGTTTCATTCATTACTTGGCAAGTTGGGCATTTGTGATCCTCATGCTCCAACTTTAGGAGGAGTATTAAGGAATAAGCAATATTATGTGAATATTACTTGGAATTGCAGTTAGATTAGATTTCCTTTTCGTCTTTGTATCTCTATATAATGTACTCCAAATCATGAATATAAACACACATTATTACTCTTATTTTCTATAGGTCTAGACTTAGTTAAGATTGCTCACAGTACTAAACTTCGATGCTCAAATCTGTCAAATTAGAGAGTGTATATTATATTCTTAATAACGTGTAATGACTTCTGTATAAAATAGATAGTAGCTCCCTTTAATTATGCATTGTTGATACTCCCTCCAGTTCTCTAACATTGTCACACTTTTCTTTTTGGGATAGTTTTTTAATATTGACACATTTCCTTTTTTGGCAAATTCTAGGTTGTTTTCATCCACTCATTTTACTTTTTACCATTTCAATGAATTCTCAACTGCTCATTATACCTTCCTAAATTCTTGTGGCATGGCAAAAACAAATGTACCAATGTTAAAAAATTGGAGGGAGTAAACGATGTTTCAATGAAGGGATGCATGAATAACCCTAGCCTTTTTATATGATCCTGAATTTTTTGAAAGTGTTTATATGACTCTTGAACGATATTGATTTTGTAAACTTAAACCCCGAGACATATGACCAGCATTGACCTCAAAACTTTCGATCAAATTCTCAATGTAAATTACAAAAATATCCCTTGATAATTTGGCAACTTCTCATCCGGGTGAGCACCCACACAAATACCCACCTTCTCCACCCAAAATCACCACTTCAATGCACACCACCAATCACGCCAAAATATTAAATTGCTAGAAACGAGTCGTCATATTTTTGGAGAAAAACATTTCATTTTCCGTATTTGCAAATTTATATTTAAAAAATGCCTTTTAATCTTTTCAGTCGCAAACCTCAAATCAATTTACAATTTTATGAACACGTACCAGAGAAGCGAGGATTACAAGACCGAGCACTTTTATCCTGAATAAATTATAAACAATCAAAATAATCAATACCAAAAGCGAAACTGCAAGTAAAAGTATAATAGAGAGCAGGTCAAAAGCAGCACGTAAAGCTCATATACAAACAATACAAATGCACTAACAAAAGAAGACAATCTCAACCTCTGTTTGACACTAACATGGAATCCAACCATGAACTTCCACAAAAAGAATACTATCTTTCTTTATTCCACCACCACGGCACCACCCCGCCGCCCCCCCGACATCCCCTCTACCACCCCTGTCCTGATCAGTCATTTACAGTCCCCTGTCGGG
>JAUOBV010232278.1:0-11659 GCA_032360425.1 Rubia occidens
ATTATCATTAATATTGGTAATTTAATATTTTATTGGATTAATAAATGTATATTGGTTTTTTTAATGATATTAAAATTTGATTTTTTTGACACTAGTATAGACCAACCTATTAAAGGTTGCAATAGAAGACGGTTCCAAGAAGAAAATACGGAACCGCCTTGGTGAAAGTAATCCAAACTCGGAACCACTCTTCATGGCTCTCCAAAATCATTCAAATGCGGTTAAACCATCAATCACAGTGGTTTTTAAATAACCATCTTCAATTAGCATTAATTAAGGGCAGTTAATGTTATAGCCGCCTTTAATTTACAATGGTTACGAGTTTGGAACATGGCCTTGATATAGCTTACGAGTTCGTAACCAGCTGTCCCAACCCTGCACTAAAGGCCGATGGTCTTTACAAACAACTAAATAATGCCGGTTCCAAGTTCCGAAATTGGAACACTGTTTACTTGTGGGACATTAATCATCCAACTTGGAACCCACTCTGTATATATGAAAAAAAACGTTCTCATTTCTTTAAAATCACACAAACAATCAAATTTGAAGGGTTTTCTCCCATTTCTAGTCCATTGATGAATAGGTTAAGTTAATACATTAAAGAGCATCTTTTTCATTGGAGAAGGTAATTTGTATATGAATTTATTGCTAAACATTATCCTGAAATTAAGGTTTCGTATATAAAAATGCTGAGTTAGACCTTGTAGATAGGTTAATTAGTGGCGGCTTATGATTATTGTTGTGAGGATGCTAATGGATTGCATTGAAATTGACTTGTAGTATAATGGATCAGAATAAACTCATTGGTAATGATCTTAGAAAATCACCTGATTACATGCCATTAGTTAAAACATTTCTTACGTTAGCATTTGAACATGCCTCTAAAAAAGGTTTTGTGCGAGCACAATGCCCGTGTAAAGATTGTAGAAATGATGTTTAATTAGGGAGGAAGAAATTGTGAAAATATCTTATAATGAGGGGGTTTCAAACTACTGGGGAAGTTGGAGAAACATCTCGTACGATTGAAATAAATAACACAGATGTGGAACATGAGTTAGATGGGAATGTGGAATTTGAAGAAATGAAGAAGGATATTGCAAGAGAGTTAAAAATTAAATCCGAGGTCTTACAAGATTTATATGATGACAAAGAGACGCCATTGCACAATGGTTCAAAACATTCAGTTATAAGTGTGACTTTGAGGATAATGAATTTGAAGGCCAAATTTGGGTGGACCGATAAGTCGATGACCAAAACTCTTAAATTGTTTAAGGAGTTGCTCCTCGAATGTAATCTTATGCCGGATAGGTTGTACGCAATGAAAAAAGTTCTCTGCCACATCGGATTGGAATTGAAAAAATACATGCTTGCCCGAATGATTGTATGTAGTACCGGGGGAAAGAAGATGAAAATATAGAAATGGTAGGTATGTGGCAAGTCTCGCTATAAATTGAAGAGGGGTGAAATTGCGGTGGGTGCAAAAGTGTTAACTAAATTAAAGAAAAAACACATGCAAAAGTAATGTTTTACCTCCCCATCGTTCCCTGATTGCAGATGTTATTTGCGTATAAGGAAGATACAAAATTGTTGTGCTGGCACGTGGAAAGGGATCGATCAATGGATGATGTGATTAAACTTACGTCAGATGGTGAGCAATGGAAAATTTTGAAGCTCAGAACCCCAACATTTGAGGTTAGGCTTATGTACTGATTGAATGAATCCATTTGGTAATATGAGTATTACCGATAGCTCCTGTCCTGTTATGTTGGTTATCTACAATCTTCTGTCGAGGTTGACAATGAAACGTAAGTATGTTTTGTAATATGTGATGATTTCTAGTCCTAAGCAACTGAGTAATGACATAGATGTGTATCTTGCTCCTGTTGTCGAGGATTTGTTGACTCTATTTATTAAGGGTGTTCAGACATACTATGGTGGTTTTAAAGATTTCTTTACATTGACAACAATGTTATTTTGCACTATTAATGATTTCCCTGCCTACGGTAATTTGTCTGGTTACTTAATGAAAAATCACTTTGCTTGTCCTGTGAATGAGAAGGAGACTGATTAACACCTATTGAAACATGGTTTTAAAACTGTATATCAAGGTCATCGTAGGTTTCTTCCGAAGGACCATCCATGGTGATTGTAAAAAAAAAATAGCTCAATGGGGAAGTAGAGGCTTAAGAAGCATCGGTTACAAGAACATGCACACAAATATTCGAAACAGTGAAGAAATTGTCTAATGAGTTTGGGAAGAAGAAGGTAAAGTGCCCGTGGATGGGAGTTGGAATAAATGCTCCATTTTTTCTGGATTGCCTTATTGAGAATATTTGGATGTTAGACATTGTCTCGATATGATGCACATTGAGAACAAGGTGTGTGATTCTTTGGTCGGGACGTTGTTGAATACTCCTGGAAAACAGAGGACGGGCTTGAGGCTCGGTTAGATTTGGTTGAGATGTGAATTATGAAGAACTTAAGGCTAGTGAATTCCAGTGAAAATTGTTACTTTCCCCCTGCTTGCTATTCTATGTCTCAATCAGAGAAGAAATCATTCTGTTGCTATTCTTTGTAGTGTATAAATCCCGACAGCGTATTCGTCCAACATCAATACATGTATGTCAGTTGAGGAGTTGAAATTGGTTGGGTTGAAGTCTTATGATTGTCACAATCTAATGGAGGAATTGAATGCTATTACGATATGTTCGTCATTTCCATCCCACGTTAGATTGTGCATTACAAAGCTATATTTGGTTTTGAGTCCATTTGTAGCAAAAACATAGTGTGTGGACCAATTGCAATCAATGATTGATGAAGTTTTGTGCCAAATGGAAATGTATTCCCCCCCCCATAATTTGATATTGTGGTCAACTTGTGTGTTCTCCTCGTTCGGGAGATACAGTTTTGTGGTCCTGTATTTTTTAGGTGAATGTAACCATTTGAGAGGTACATGAAAATATTCAAGCATTTTGTGAAGAATTGGTACAAAACTGATGCAAGTATTATAGAGATGTGTGTGGCAGAGGAGGTCATCAAGTTTTGCACTGATTATATGAATTAGGTCAATTCGTTTGGGGTTCTAACTCAAAGACATGAGGGACGGTTGGAAGGTTATGGGGTTAGACAGGGGAAACTTTTCAACCCTAGCGTGGAAGATTTATGTACTGCCCATCTATATGTTCTTCGCAATCATGGAGACATTGTCCTGTATATAGAGATTCACATGTATGCCATTAGAGTTGCCAACCCAAATTTCAATGAAGCTTAGGTCCTACAATTACATAGTGAGAATTTTGCATCATGGTTGCGTGGTCACGTAGCCGTGGGAGAACATCCTATGAAAGTTAAATGGTTGGCTCGTAGACCACTAGGTATTGTACTTTCGTATGGAGGGTACAACATCAACGGTTTCACTTTTGGCACAAAATCAGTGGATGATTAGGGTGTGTCTCAAAATAGTGGAGTGTCTCTAGCGTCCGAACCTTTGCATGTTGGTAATGGAAGTGAAAATAATCCTATGTACTCTCATCAGTGTTACTTTGGAACAATTTTAAATATTTGAGAGCTTGACTATATGACAAAGAGAGAGTAGCCGTTTTTAAATGTCAATGGGTGGACTTCAACAATGGGAAGATCATTTCATATTGGCCTCCCAAGCGCACCAGGTTTTTTTTATGTAAGAGATCCTTCCGATCCCAGGTGGGATATATTTTTGGAAGGAAAAAACACTTTTGTTGAAGAATACGAAGTCGAATAGATTCTTGGGTTCAGTCAAAATACAACGGCCGTTGGAATGGATGATGTTATCTTGCTTGAGGAGAATGATCATAGTTTGAACTGTTCCATTGGATGCAACAATTATGATGGGGGAATTTGGGTGGACGTCCGTGGTAAGGTGAGTCATAAAAGGAGGAGGTCCAAAAACGTTACTAAGAAAAGACAGCATATAAGTAATGTCGTCATTTGTAATTATTATTATTTTGAAATTTAAGTGCTTCAAATTTTCGTGATCAAAGCTTCGTTTTGAATGAACATCTATGTTGGTTTAAGGAGTAACACAAAGAAACCTTCAATTCATAATTCATAAATTGATCAATTCAAATAAAATTCATAGAAATTAGTAATTCATCTTACAAACCATTAAAACTAGTAAATAAAAAGTCAGTAGAAATCAATGTTCAAAACTTAAGTTAAGAAATTGCAATCGTCTTACAACCAACAAAAGTTGAAATCCGATAAATATGAAGTGAGAAAAGCAACATCCATGAGAGGTCCGACTCCAAGTCATCCACAAGACCATCCATCGATGTGGATCGGTCAAGAAGAGGATGGTGTGTGGAAGTGAGATAGCATTCATACGCTCATTGTCTTTTTTTCAATTTTCAAAATCCCCGCCTTCATGGTGGCGAACTCTTTGCGCACCCACTTGTAGCAATCTCTAACGCCTTTGAAATAGGCTTTCTCCGAATCTAAAAAAGGTAAACACATACACATAACCATCTATAATAATATACAATAATTAAAGAAAATGCAATAAAAATAATAATTCACTTACCTTCATCAACTCTCTTGCTAGGCTTCCCACCTCCTTGATTCTTATGCCACCATTTTATGATCGACCAAACCCACCTCTTATTTTCAAACTAGATCTTGTCGAAGTACTTTGGCGGTTTCTCCACACCAGTAATTTCCACCCCCTCGACTTTCTTCAATATTTTGGTGATAAAATTCCCATAAGGGAGGCTCCTCACCACCTTAGTCGAGGTGGAAACCCAAACCATGTGCTTAAATATAACCACCCCGAGTTAATTTTCCTACCCTCCATTATGAAATAAAAAATATCAAGGTGGTATAGGTAGGATTGGTGATGTGTTCGGCGGTAAGAATTAAGCTTCTAGAAATCATTTCATACACAATGCGTTAATCTATTGTTAAATGATTGAGGAAAAAAATCTCCGGCGTACCAAAATCCGCTGCATCACTTTGGAAATACTAAACACTACATTGGATAGGGTCAACATATGGGTAATCAATAAGTAGTGAAAGTTTTCCCTTATGGTAAACATAATCCAATGGACCCTCGATGTCTTCTGAATATATGTTGTACGGGTTCCTATACAGGAAATCTAGGGCTTCATTGAAAATTCATTGGTTAATAGCAATATCAATTCCACCTACCCTAGTGGAGTAATCACCATTTCCAACCTCGCAGATTTTCCAACGGTTCGGCTAATCCAATTCTCATGTATACATCAAAATCAACAACATAGAAAGCAAGTAATTTCCTTTTCTCATGTAATTGATTGTACCTAGTTTGTGCAAACAATGACACAAATTTGACTTGATCATACCCAGGATTATTTCCGGTGAATCTTGAATGAGGATGCGTGTTGAACCACCCCTTGTCATTGTTAATCTTTTGGCTTTGTGCTCTCTTGATGGAAATAGCTGATTTGCTGCCCTAATTTGAAATTTCTCTTTAGGGTTTGAGAATGTGCTTGGAATGATAATAAACAAACAAATTTGGGTGTTTTTTATATGCTGAGCAGATTTTGAGTCTGGAACATGTTCATGCCCTATTATTAGAAGAGCTGATTACTATCTTACAAGTTTGTAAAGTTGAAATTAGCCTTTCATAAAGTGGAGCCGAGGAGCTTCCGATTTTGGAAAGATTTAGTTAACACGACTAGATTCAATCAAAAGATTGAAATTCTTTCCTGTTTTTTATATAGAGCCAACTCGGTTCCGAGCTCAGAACCTTATCGGATGGAATGGTAAATTTTGTAAAATAGAGGAGTTAAATGGAAAGTTTTCATAGCATGTTAAAACATTAAAGTTGAAAATATCACCATTGAAACCAAACAAATAAAACAACAAAGCGAGCAATTTTTTTAAAATGACCATATAATTGGCCAAAATTAATGCATAAAAACAAATCATCCAAACTTAACATAAAAATGCTAATCATCCAAACTTAACATAGAAACTAATCATCTATGACACAAAATATACAAACTAATCGTCCCATATGGTTTCATCAAAATTATAATCTAGAAGACAAATTGCTTAAATATCTTCAAACATGTGGTCAATATTGAAGTCATGGTCGACCTTTTGGTTCCTATCACAAGCTATCCCCCACCCACCTTGACCTATTCCTCACTGTTCGTAAAAACTAGCTCAAGGTTTGTGGCTCTTCATTTTCACTTAGTTCAAGCTGGAGTCCCTAATCTTCCATGAAATGTTGATGCTGAGCATCGACTCCAGCCAACATTTCATAGGTCTCTTCAACGTCGCCATGAATGCAGTTCAACTATCGCCCTAAGGTAGTCTTCCAGCTACTTTGGGAATCTATGCAAGAAAAACAAATTAAACATATACAATTAGAAATAATTACATGGCATGTTTAAAATTTTAATAAAATAGTTAACAATGCTATATACTTACGAGATCCTGATCCCTCGGCTCTATCAAGTTCTGCCTCCCTTACCCTTTTCATGTTCTTCGCGGCTTATCAAGGCAAAACCCGTTGCTCTCATTTACTCTCATCACGATCCTCAACTGCTTATGCTGAAACCATGTCTCGTCATAAAATTCTAATCAAGCAAGTAATCTTTTAAATAGACTCCATCCTTCTTGAGAATAGCAACGATCAATTCACCATAAGGGAGATCATTTTTTTGGTATTGGTGGCCTTGAGCATACTTATAATAATGGTGAACCCTGGATTTATCTTCACACCCTCCACCATATAGTATTATAGCATAATATTCCCAATGGTTGGCTCACATATGTGTCCACCCATAAGAAAAACATTCAAACAATACCCACTCATAAATGAGTCTCTGTTTTACCGTCAAAACACCTATATCATAGCTCTCTGCCAAGGCCGCATTACTTACGGTTCGAGTGAAGTATTCCCTATCCATGGCTACGAGATCTAATGAGGTGGCTTCAGTAACAAATGACCAACTCTGTTGGTCATAGATTTCTAGGGGGCCATGTGGATTGTCATGTCTCAATTTCTAGGGGGAGGTGTCGAGGCTTCATTTACTGTGTACTTAGTAACCGCAAAAAAATTTCCATTCACCTTAGTTACATTATGATTATTCATGCTTTATCGCAAATTAACATAAAATTGAATAACCTCATCCACATAAACATTTTCCTCTAAATATAACAAATTTTTGAGATGTTGATATTTGAAATGGTTTAAAAATGATGTAGACTCAAATCCTCAATTGATGATGCATGAATTAATTTATCATTAATGACCTTAAGGTTGGAGAATTCGACATGCCTCTCCTTTAATTTTTTTTTTGTTAAAAAACTGCTCTGACGGCTGGATATCAGTGAATGATTCATCACTCTGGTCACTCGCTGCCCCGATACTCTTCTTTGTTTATCTAGGCCTCAACATTGTGATCTGATTGGTAATTTTGGGAGGATACCAATGGTTAGGGTTTGAATGGGGAGAGGCAATAGGGGATGATTTTTGCAATTGTCGATTGAGCTACTAAAAATTAAGGTCATTTTTAAAATATTAAAATAGGTTTCGAACTTGAAATCTGTTCGTAGGTATATTTATTTAGAGCCGTATGCCCTTCTGATTTTGGAAGGGATATCTGACGTGAAAAAAAGTCATAAACACGGGATTTCAAAGGGTAATAAATACCCTAATAAAACCCGTGAGTTTCCCTCATTTCTCTCCCACAAAAACCTCGACAACCCTCTTCCCATTTCTCTTCATCCTCAATCCATGATTTCTTCATATGTTGATTAAAGGTAAGTGTTAATGCAAACTGCTCATACATTCTTCTTCTATTTGGTTTGTTCTCACCTCATTTTCACATTTTGAGGGGGAAGATCACCAATAAGGCATGTAGGACTTGAAGATGAGTAAGCTTTCGAGTAATTGAATATCCCACTTGTCTATTGTTAAGGTTAGTGTTGTAGAACCCTAGATTATTTGAAGCTCATTAATGGATTCTTAGATGGTTGATTTTTTTAAGGGTATTGAATAAATAATGATTGGTTAATGTGATTGTTTATTGAAATCCTAATGATTGTGAGCTTGGTCGTACCCTGAGTTATAAAAACCTGAAGATCATTTTTTTTGAAGGTAAAAGGCTATTGGTGCCAATTATACCCTAGAAGTGCTGGTCTCCCATAACTAGCATCGGTCGAATGCTATCGGTACCTAAATAAACTATTACCCTACCGGTGCTAATAAAAGAATACTGGGGTTGATAATAACTGGCACCGATAGTTGAAAATTGCCGGTGTTGAATGTAAAAATGATGTCGCGTGCTATTATATTTTGAGCACCTGTTTACATCAAGCACCTGTTTAAAAAGAATTGTCGGTGCTCGTATTTACAAGTATCTAAATATTTTTGCACAGGTATAATATTCATACTGGTGCTACTTATTCTAGCAGTGGTTGTTCAAATCCCAAACCGGTTTTGGTTTTGTTTTGCATTTGCAATGCTCTATTTTCATTTTTCTGGCCTATCTCAGATCAAAACCCGAGGAAATTTCACAGAAGAAAATCAAAGTAGATAACTTACTCCAAATCTAATTACATTGAATCAATTATAGTATAAATAGAACCAATATTAAATCTAAGGAACAAGAAATGATCAATTTTAAAACTATAGAAGTCCAGGAAAATCATCCATGAACCAGAAAATATATAAAATAAATAAATTAAATCAAATGTTAATATCCATTTTACAGTAGGAGGTCCATCAATGTCTTTCTTTCCTTTGAATATACGCCCACCCAAGCCTGGCATTATCTATCGGCTAACTGCTGTCTCCTTGCCATTGTATGCTCCTTGTCCCCGAGGAAATACCTGTTGTGTACAAAACATCCCCAACATTAATTAGGTAAAAGTATATATTAGGTAACATGAACGAATGTTTAATTCGTAATTTTTGACTGACCTCTAGAATATCGTTAGAGGTAGTCTTCAGCACAAGTTCTTCCATGTATAGGAAGATGTAGTACCCTCATTCCCAACCACTTAAATGACTCCATTACTGCAAATGAAAAAAAAGTGATCTAAATGCAATTGTATTAAATAATGTTCATAATGAAGGCACTCTTAGATTGAATGACTTACATTGATATTGTGATATTCCAGGTGTAATCTGGAGATGGTTTTATCTTTATCTTATCCATTTGACATCGGCATGCTTAACTAGGAATGTTGAAATTTTAATGGTTAAGAAATTCACACTTAAAGAAGATAAAATGAGTAAGATGAAAGGAATGAAGTTACTGGAAATGACTTGATTTTCAATAGTGTGGCGAGGTTTGATTCCTCCAGTCATCGAGTCAAGGGTAAAAACTTCATCAATACCAGGACGGATGAGTAATAAGTACCAATGATCGATGTGTTGAAAAGAAAGTAGCACATGGATGATTTTGTAATCGGAGAACAATTTGTAAAAATTGAGATAATTTTAAAGTGTCACTTACATTCTAATGTATGGAACCACATAAATCTTGGCGTTAGTCAGAAGCATGATATCTAGAATGGCATTCACACGATTATTGACTTCTGCAGCTTTGAATTCCTGGACCAAGTTTCCCATGCTACACGGAACCAACTGCATGCGGCCATTATTGGTGTCGAGGACTGGGTCCCAGAGGTGCCTTGAAGACTAGAATTTGTTAATTTATTAAACAAATTGAGAAAATTAATAAATTTTATGTGAAAAAATTAATTGTACCCCATCCACACATCTATCTGTAAGTTCAATAGCCAGACCATCATTCTAAAGTTGCCAAGTTTGTTTCTTAACTCCACAATCTCCTCGATGAGCAATCCACTTTGATGTTTCATGGAAAAAGTTGAAGGTCGGAATTGTGGCAGCAACACAACCTTTCCCGACTCCTGCATACTCTTCACAAGTTTGTTGCAATACTTGATTTAGTTCCCCATGTTGGGATATGCTGTGAAAGTGTGCTGGTTGTTAATCAGCGATTAAGGAAACGAAGGAGTTTTAGGCTGAGTAAAAAATAAATGGGACAAGATGGATGGTCTTGATATATACCTGATTTAGTGGCCTTTCATGTATAAAATTTTGCTTCAATAGATGGTAGGAGCTGCTTGATCCAGATTGTTTTGGAGTCGACATCTAGAAAGAAAATGAACTAATTTAAACTAATCTTAACTTAGAATCAAATCGTAGTAGATGTAGTAATTATTTGTACTTATTATCTTATCGTCGTTGACATTAAGGCAATAAAAATCATCATCCCAGGCCACATCACCTTTCAAGTCCTCGGGTTCGGGATCATCTCCACGTCCGACCAAAGAAAGAGGCCAGTCTACGACACTTACCAACACCTTGGAATGGTAGACTAACTCGCACACATGGACGTGAGCTGCTCTACCCAGGGCCTTGATTTCTAGAGAAATGCTTTAGATACCCTTTCCCTCTCTCCCCCGAGGCTTTTGATGAACAAGATGACCAACTCACCATCCTGTTACATAGAGCGATTATTTAGTCAGTCTAAACATTTTCAGGGTCTAAATGAAAAAGGATAAGTAAAAGTAGAAATTTAGTAATTGAAATGTATATAAACCTCCTTATATACTTTTTCGTTGCTAGGATCTTGGCTCGAGCCACTAAAACCGATCGATACACCTACCAAGACCTTCTCAATGAAACTCTTTGGGTCGTCCAGGCCTTACAGAATATTTTCTCTGCCTGCTGCAACCATTCCTTGATCAACTGGTCAAGGTAAGCGACTATCATTTTCACAGCCGGCTGATCAGTGAGAGGTTTGTTCGGTTCCTTCTTTTTGGAATGAGGAGATACTGTCACACTTGTTTCTAGCTATGCCTAGGATAGCAACAACTTCTAGCAGTTGAGTCTGGGTACCTCTATAGCGACCCTGGCAATCCCTAAGCTGTGTGGTTCTTATAAGAATGTTCTCACTCGATTCCAAATGTACGCTTCCCTTATCTTTTTTTCCATTCATCATCAACTGTGATGCAATTATTGGGTTAGCCAAGAAAATATACATACATTTTTATATGAATTGAATACTTACTATTTTCACATCTGTGGCTTTGACTTCCAGGAGGTCCCCCCCCCCACCGTTTAACTCATGGTAAACCAATGATCTGTCTGGCTTGAAAATGTTGGAACTGATCTCCACCTTGATCTCATCTTCAATGTAGCTCTGATCCCTCGGCTTTTTTCACTCCTGTTCTCTTAGCTGCTTGATAAGCTTTTCCCTTATTATCATAATTGATTAGTTGATAAATATTTAAATAATATTTCTGATTTGCTTCAAGAACTATACTTCCATGAACTCTGTTAATTTTTTTGTTTTCCTCGAACAGTTTTCATTCATCCTCATCCATCCACTTGTACTTTTCTCATGGCTTATACTTTGGTATTTTTCCTCTTGGCATGAAATTTATGTACATTTTTGCCACTTTGTTTTCCAATTACGGTGTGCATCGACAAACTTTCCTACCACATCCTTCCTCAACTTCCTCCATTGTTCTTCTGTCAAATCTGTTTCAAATTTGAAAATTTCCTGCTAGGGGTAATTGCATAAGATATAGGTTAATAAATCAAATATTTATTTCAAATATAAGTATTATAATATAGGTTTTTAAATTTATGTCC
>JAUOBV010232385.1:0-11658 GCA_032360425.1 Rubia occidens
ATAACAAAATATACAATACATATTATTTGTTGAATTTGAAATAAAAACACAAAGAGAATATGAAAGTAATTTAGAAACTTGTGTAAAATTATATATAGTTAGTTTTATATGGGTCTACGGGTTGGGGTTGGGTTTGGGTCGGGTCTGGGTATTTGTATTTTAGACCCGGACCCGTATCTAAAAATCTAGACCCGGACCCGATGGGTCTAAAAATTTTGGACTCATACCCGACCCAATGGGTCCAGACTCTGTGAGTCTGGGTCGGGTCCTAGACCTATGATCAACCCTACCCAGATGTGTGATATTATTTTTTTTGAATTTTTTAATAAGAGATGCGTGATATTTGAATTGACAGGTTAGTGGTAGTTCCCTTTGCCTCCAATAATTTTATTTGGACCAGCAGGTTAAAAGGTAGAAATTTGAAGCATCGGTATTAACCTCTTAATTAGCTTTTCTAATTTTTTTCAGGTCCTCACTCCCTAAGGTTGTTTTAGTATATGTGTAATTCCTTACAGTTTTCTAACCCATTTATAGGGCATAAATCTTTGTAAATATAATACTACTTGAGATCCAATTTTTTGCTTCCTTTTCATTTCCACTTATGTTATTTAATGCTACTAATGAAACCATTAGTTTGGATCAGCAAGCAAAAAGGTACATACGTTTGAGCTTGGAAGCAATGTCAATGTTATAAAAGTTTTTAATGTACATACTTTCTAATTTTTTTAGGTCCCTCAGTCCCTAAAAGTTTTGTTTAATGTCATAAAGTTTTTAACCCATTTACGGGGCAAGGAGACTTTGCCAGATCTGAATTTATTGCTACTACAAAGATTTTGTAGATATAATGTAAAATGACTAGTACTTTTGAGTTTTAGTTTGTATAAATTCAACACCTATTATCAACTAAAATCAGAAACACAGTGTATACAAACTATATCATGGGAAGCATAAAAAACCTTCCCACCTCATATTTTTCATTCTCTTCGTTCATTTTGGCCATGCTACTAGTTCATCTTGAAACTCAAGGTGGATGGAAAGTGAACGGAACGCTCTCTTGGAATTCAAGGGAAGTCTAGTTAACGATTCAAATAGTTTGTCATCTTGGACGGGACGCAGTTGTTGTTCTTGGCATGGAATTACTTGTCATAACCTCACTCGCCACGTCCAGGTACTAAACCTAGGCGGGTATGGTACTCAATACTACTTCAACTCTTCCTTGTCCCCTTGGTTGTTCAATCTTACCCGCCTGGAGGCTCTTATCATATCTTCTTCTGGTCTCCGAGGCCCCATTCCTAACATGTTTGAAAAACTGACCGGCCTAACTACTCTTGACCTCTCTTACAATTCATTCGGTTCTGCACTTCCAGATTCGATGTGTAGTCTCGCAAGTCTCACTTATATGGATCTCACTATGAGTCAGATTCAAGGTTCAATTCCTTCTTGCCTCAGGAACCTGACTTCTCTTACAGAACTTTGGTTGGGAAACAACAAATTGAGTGGAGAAATACCAGGTGAGTTGGGTTTTCTTACACACCTCAATAGTCTAGATCTTGATGATAATCAGTTGTCTGGCTCAATTCCTTCCACTTTTGGGAACCTCGCCCAACTACAATACTTGGATGTTTCTAGTAATTCCTTGATGCTTGAGCTGTCTGAATCCTTTTTAGAGGGATTCAAAAGTTTAAAATCATTGTATATTTCTGGAAATCGGCATCTTTCTTTTAACGTGAGCTCCCAATGGATCCCTCCTTCTCAAGTTCAAGAAATTATAATGGATTCGGTCTTCATGGGGACCCAATTTCCCCCTTGGCTTCAAACCCAAAACAATCTTGGGAGATTGAGTATGAGTAATGCCAGCATCTCTGGTGCTATCCCTAACTGGTGTTTAGTTGCTCTTCCTAATGTACGACAACTTGATCTTTCTTACAACATGTTGACTGGCTCTATGCCTACACCTAATAGTACCAATACACTTGTTGAACTCGAACTTTCTACGAACCAGATCGGTGGCAACATTCCTAAAGAATTCTGCAATTTGCAGTATTTAAAAATTCTGTCTCTTGCCAACAACCTGTTAATAGGAAGGATTCCATCGTGTCTGGGAGCCTTAAGGAAGCTAGTTGTATTGGATCTAGGGAATAATAGCCTCTCTGGTCATATTCCAAATGAGCTTGGCTCCTTCTTAGATCTCGATGTTCTACATTTGAATGGGAACAAGTTATTTGGTGAACTTCCAATGTCATTGCAGAATTTGACATCATTAACAACTCTTGATCTTGGAGAAAATCAATTGTTGGGCTCCATACCCCAATGGATTGGAAAAAACTTGTCAAGTTTGCAATATCTGAGACTGGAATCCAACAATTTTTCCGGTGAGATTCCCATAAATCTATGCCAATTGCCATCTCTTCACATCTTGAATCTGGCAATCAACAATTTAATTGGCACCATCCCTTCTTGTTTTGGAAGCTTGAGCAAGATGTTATCAGAGGAATCTAGTTCAAGTTGTAATTTAGACTATTATAATGAAGCACTTTTAAACATCATCAAAGGAAGGGAAATGGAGTACACCTCGAGCCTTCCCTGTGCAAAATTCATATCCCTTTCATGCAATCACTTATATGGTGACATCCCCAGTGAGTTGATGAATCTAAGCGGATTGCAAAGTTTGAATCTCTCAAACAATGAGTTAACTGGAATGATTCCCGAAACGATAAACAAACTGAAGAATTTGGAGTCATTAGATTTGTCAATGAATAGACTTTCTGGAACTATTCCTCAAAGTTTGACAAATATCGATACTTTAGGTTATCTCAACTTGTCCTTCAACAATTTGGAAGGGAAGGTACCATCAGGGAATCATTTCAATACCTTGGATGATCCATCTATTTATGAAGGGAACGTGGAACTTTGTGGTAAGCCGCTGATGAAGAGTTGTCCTGGTGATGACTCACCAATATCTAACCAACCAAATGGACTTGTATTAGACACTGGTGATGATTTTCATCAGTTGTCATGGTTGTATGCTGGTATTGGACCTGGTTTTGCAGTTGGTTTTTCGGGAGTTATTTGCATTCTTTATTTCAAAGAT
The DNA here is from genome assembly GCA_032360425.1 of Rubia occidens. Classification (NCBI taxonomy): domain Eukaryota; kingdom Viridiplantae; phylum Streptophyta; class Magnoliopsida; order Gentianales; family Rubiaceae; genus Rubia; species Rubia occidens. Next base: position 3,092 of record JAUOBV010232385.1, read on the forward strand.
TCATGGCGAATTGCATATTTTGGCTTTGCAGACAATGTCTACAATAAGGTGTGGGTAACTTCTACCATCAAGATTTCTCAGTTTCGGAGCAAGTTCAACTAGCTAATTCATGAAAAAGAGAATCCTAAATTTTTACAGCTGTTTCTTTTAAGTTTTGCTTGCTTGTGTGTGCTTTGGTAAGCATATGTAATACTCCCTCCGTCCCAGGTTAAATTGCACAACAATCATTATTACGCTCTTCGAGAAATTTGTCTAATCGTTAATATGTTTAACTACGTATAATAACGGCAAACAAAAATTTACTTTTGAGAATCTACTTGTTATGACGAATCCAACGCCATCACATACGATAATATTATAGTTTATATATCTATTTAAATATGCGGTCAAAGTTGAGCTGTGAATAGTGACATAAAGTGAAGTGTGCAGTTTAACCTGGGACGGAGGGAGTAAGGAAATTTGGCTAAAGATTTAAACACGTTGGCGACAGCAACCCCTTTTAGGAATTGGATAAGTTGACTTGCGTCTAATCAATCTAATCCCTCCCTTAAACCTCAAGTTTCAAGAGTGTGCAAAGAAAATACCCGCTCCATTCATTTTATAAGGCATACTTTCTTTAAGTATATGTTTATTTTATTTTAGCACCTTTCAAATTTAGTAAAATTAAGATTATTCTCCTAAATCTTCTCCATATATTTCACTTTTCCTATTCAACATTCAATTTACACTACTCAATTAGAATCTTCTAAATTTGAAGTACCAAAATTTGAAATGTCAATATTAGTTGAACATAGGGAGTATTGAAAATGAATAAGGAGAAGAATCCATCTTTTGAAAGACGGTCTTTCCATAAGTCATGAAAATATCAAGGTTCAAATTACAAATTTGAAGAAATGAAGATAAAATTTTCAAGTAGTATTAATTGGATCATAAACTTTATAACTATTGAACGTTGCATAATAATTTTTTAATATTGCAACTAAAACCTTTTACTATTTTATTATTCTAATTAAACCACATATTTCCATAAAACTATGAAAAAATATTTTTTCACAAGACTTTGCCTTATGAAGATGAATACTCCCTCTCTCCCCAAATTAAATTGCATATAAATCATTATTACGCTATTTTAAAAAAAATAAGTTTGACCGTTAGTATGTTTACCTACATTTAATAACAATAAATAAAAAGTTTACATTTAGAAACTATTTGTTATGACGAATTCAACAATATTACATACTATGTATGATAGTATTATTATTCATAAATCTATTCAAATATAGGGGGTGTCAAGCTTTGATAAAGAGTGGTGTCAAAAAATTAAATGTGTAATTTAAACTGAGAGGAAGTGAATATGAATTTCTTTTAATAAAAAATAAAGCATGCACTCTAACATGTAACATGTTATTAAAAAGAGCACTCCCTTCATCCCCAATTACTCGGTGTTAGAATAAGTCGACCTTATGACTATATTTTTATGAGACTGATGACTAGACTAGATTTATTTTACTACTATGATTACTTATATAATTCTATTCTATTTATTCTTCTTTCCTATAATACAAAATCATTTACAGGAAAACATTATATCATGGTATAAGTGAAATTTATGATCCTAAAATCTAAAACCTAATATTTGTTTTCACGGCTGTCGCCTCCCTTCTTTTTTTCAATCGACCATACTCTTCCCTCCCTCCTTTCCGACGCGATTTCCTAGCATCTCTCACCCTCTCATCATGTCTAAAGAAAGGATATCTTAATGATAATCAAGCTTACATCATCAAATTATCTCATGTGGAAGCGTTAGGCTGGTTATATTCTGAAGCCTCAGGGATTTTTTGGATTTATCGATGGCTTCAATCCTTGTCCGATTCATCTCTCTTCGCCGCTGGCCTGCTCCTCCGCCTCCATTTCCTTTGTCGTCACAGCCGCTACCTCTACTAGACGTGGCAAGATCAATTTGCAGGTGGCCTATTACTATGCTAATGTTGAGTATGATCAATGGATTTGTGAGAATCAACATGTTTGCAGTATCATGTTCTCTTCTCTCACCACTGAAGCACTTGTAGAGATTTCTGATCTTGCCACATCTAAGGAGATTTGGGAAAAATTCCCAACATTTCATAATAGTAGCACATCAACTATTCTTCATTTTCATGTTAATGCTTAAGTCCTTCGTAAATCTGGTACAGTACATGAACTTCATTTCAAATTCAAAGAAATATTTGAGCAATTATCTATTATGGCCTCCCATGTGACGAATGATGATCAGATAATTTGGTTTTAAACTGCCCTTGGTCCAGAATTCAAGGATTTTCCACCCATTAGATTAATGTCTTTCCTACACCATTGTATGTAGATATTATTTCTTGTGCCAAAAACAACGAGGCTTTTCTGAAGAATTTGCAGAGACGTAATTCTCTCGCGTCTAGCCCAATTACCTTTTCTGCGGGTGATCAGCCCTCAACCGACCATGCATGGGATCACGCATCGGAGAGAGGCGGTGGCGCGTGGGGTTCACGCACCACCCATGGCAGCCATTTTGGCGCATAGCATGACGGCCAAGGCTCCTGGTTTGCTCAGTCATCAGTTGGTGTTGGTTCTAGCCGCAACCATTCTCACTACTCCTAGTGTGGTCTTCTCGGTCATTATGCTAAGACTAGTTACCAAATGTTGGCCCAAAATTATCGTTCAAACTCTACCCACTTGGCTAAAAAAAATTCAATCATCCCTAGAGTTGGAGCCCTCATCTCGCACTTCAAACTGGTATGGTTATTCTTGTGAGACTAATCATATGTCATTTTTTGCTTCGGGTTTAGAGAGCGTCACACCTTACTCTGGTCATTCTCATGTTTATGTAGTTAATGGCGTCCCTCTTCAGATTTCTTATATTGGCGATTCTCAGATTTCTGATGATGTATGATTATCTAATGTTCTGGTTAGGCGTGATATTAATATGAATTTGTTGTCTATTATTAACTGACCAGAGACTTGAATGTGTTTATCACTTTTGATGACCAAAAAATTGTGATTCAGAACAAAGTTTCTAAGGCAGTAGTGGGTAGGGGCAAAGTGAAGGTGAACTATATGTTTTGGACAGGGGAGAGGCATATCTGTTTCCTTTTTACAGCAAAATAAAGGACGGACGTCATACGAGCTCTAGCATGATCGATTGGGTCATGTCCCTACTGCAGTCATTTCTAGCTTGCAGAAGTCTGGTTTACTTTTCGTTTCTTCTTTGTTGCCTAAAAGACACACAAGTGCCCCTTTTGTTATGGCGAAAGGTTAATGGTTAGCGCCTGTTGAGAACCCTAAATGTGTTGCACACGTACTAGATCTAGTACATTGTGATTTGTGGGTTCCCTTCCTGGTTTTATTAGTATTTTTTTTGCTTATTATGCCTTATTTGTGGATGATATTTTTCGATTTACATAACTTATTCCAATTCGTCGCAAATCAAATTTTGTTGACACTTATTTGTAGTTTAAGACACTTGTCAAGAATTTGTTTTCATCTCAAATTAAGGTATTTCAGAGTGATAGTGGCATGGAATTATTAAACACGCGCTTACTGTCTCATTTTGCCTCCAAAGACATTCATTATCAGGTTTCGTTCCCGTCAACTCCAGAGAAAAACTGTCAAGCAAAACATAAACATTGACACGTTGCAGAAATGGGTCTCACGATGCTCTTCCACTGCATCTCCCACTTTTTTTATTGGAGAGATCCCTTTGCCATGACAGTTTACACATCAACCAATTACATACTCCGACTCTACAAGGTGCTTCTTTTTCTGGCTTCTCTACAATTGGGATCCTAAACTTTCATCTGTTTGGTTATAGGTTTTTTCCATTTGCTCTCCCAATTGCTAATCACAAGCTTTCTCCCCAAAGCATTTCTTGTGTTTTTATCGACTACAACTCCTAGTACAAAAGGTTTCGACGTTTTGATTCTTATACTGGCAAAGTCTATGTAACTTATTGGAAAACTCTATGTAACTCGTCATGCCCAATTTGATGAGACTTTCTTTCCTTTTGCCTTCTCCACCGTATTGGCGATTGGCTATACATTGACGATGTTGGACTTATCTGCTTTTATAGATCTTGATTGTGATTCGGCACCCACTTTGCCCTTGGCTGCTCATCCCATTTTCTCACCATGCCCCATTTGCTCTGTGGATTCAAATCGCACTATTATCAATCCAGTTCCTCATGCCTAGTTTATATCTCCGCCAGCTAGCCCTTATTTTTCTCTGGGCACCTCGACCGAGACATCTCTCGTGGCCTCTCCAACTCGGTCTCCCACGCATCAGATGGCTACTCATTTGGTGACTAGTGCAATTCAGCGTAGAGATTATTATAAAATTGTGGCTCGTGGCCTTATTGTTCTACTGCCCAGACGAACCTCACAGATTATTGCACGGCTCTTTAGGATCCAGCTTGGGTAACTGCTGTGGATGATGAGATAGTGGCTCTTCGAGGATAACACACTTGAGATTTAGTCCCTCGCCCAACATATGTTATTGTTGGCTCCAAATGGGTCTATCAGCTGAAGTATCATCCTGATGGCACAGTTGATCGCCATAAGGCTAGTCTCGGGGCGCAAGGGTTCTCCTAGATTCTTCTTTGAGCACACCGTAAGTCTTATGATTAATGCCTACACTATTCGAACACTTCTTGCTATTGCCACTATACGCTCCTGACCGCTTCATCAGCTGGATGTCAAGAATACTTTTATCAATGACATGCTTGCCACTCTAGTTTATATGGCGCAACCAGTTGGCTACAAGGCCCGCTTCATCTAGATTATGTATGTCACTTTAGGAGGGCCATTTATGGTTTCAAGAAACCTTTTTGAGCATATTTTCAGCGCTTCAGCACCTATTTGGTTCACGCCGGATTTTAGTGTAACTCTGCTAAAACTTTTCTGTTCTGTCTTGATGATCATCATGATTTTACTTGCTATTTTAAGTCGATAACATCATTCTTATGGATGACAATTCAACTCTTCTTTGATCGTTCGTTGATCGGACGCATCGGGAGTTAGCCCTCAAAGCCTTAGGCGTACTACACTATTTTATTGGCTTAGAAGTTTTTCCAACTTCATCCGCCCTACTTCTCGACCAAGCTAAGTATGCCAAGGATATTCTCACTCGTGCTGGGATGTTTGATGCTTCTCCGGTTTCTACACCATTTGTCTCAGGTTCGCAGCTTGATAGCTTCACTAGCTCTCGGTTTTGGAATCTGACACTTTATCATTCTCTGGTCGGGGCTCTCCAGTATCTGATGATTACTCATCCTGATTCAGCCTTTGCAATCAACATGGTCAACCAATATCTTCAAGACCCTCGACATGATCATTTTGGTGTAGTTACTCGGATTCTGCAATATGTTTGAGACACTTTTCATTTTGGTCTTTCTTTTCGCTCCGTTAGCTCTCCCAAAGTTTTGGGTTATTATGATGCTAATTGGTCCCATTGTCGTGTGACTCGTTGCTCCACTTATAGCTATGTTTTTTCTTGGTGGAAACCTTATTTCTTGGAGTTCCAAGAAGCAGCCCGCTGTTTCTCATTCTAGCACCGAGTCTGAGTATCGGGCCCTTGCCAACACAGCTTCCAAGGTTATTTGGTTGGCTCACGCTCTCCGAGATCTCTGTGTTCCTTCTTCTGGTTCTCCACTGCTATTGTATGATAAAAGTAGTGTGATCTTCTTGGCTCAAAATCCAATTGCTCACAAGTGGGCAAACCACATCGACTACCATTTTGTTCGAGAGTTAGTTGCATCTGGCAAGCTGCGTGTTGCTCATGTTCCTACTTCCCTTCAGATTACGGACATCTTCACCAAGGGTCTCTCTCGTCTACTGTTTGATTTCTTCAGATTCAAACTTTACTTCTCTCAGTATCCGACACTTTTTTTCAAGGGGTGATGCGTTATAATCAGTCAACCTAATGATTAGATTAGGATAAGATTGATGAATAAACTAGAGTTATTTCAGTACTATGATTGTTTATGTAATTCTACTCTAGTTATTCTTTCCAGTAATACAGAATCATTTACAGGAAAACATCTTATCAATCGTCTCACTTATTATTTTTTGTTAAGTCTTATCAAATTTATTTGTATATTTAAATAGATATATAATAATAATACTTTTCGATTCGTCGGAATAAGAATTTTATAAATATCTATTATTTATATATTGTTATTGCACATAAGTAAAAATATGAACGTCAAACATATTTGTTGAAAATAAAAAAAATCCTTGTAATTTGAGTTCTTCTCCTGCGAGACTGTCTCCTATGGTAAGGCCAGTGGCTAATTAGAAATTATGGAAACATTAAATGGGAGCAGATTAAATTTAGTGGTTCCCGTTAAAGAGCCTTTGAAATTCAGTGACTGAATTGAAAGTATGCTGAAAAGAGACTCATTTCTCCGCCCCTCCTTTCACCAGCGTCGAAATCTAGTACCCAATTTCGCTCCCGAAACCCTCACCGGTGTAGCCCAGGAAGTAGAGAGGCTGAAGACATCGAACGATTGATTGATGACTATCTGACCCATTTTAGTCCTCAATCGATGACCATTTGAGGCATTCGTTTCTTTCCGGAGATGCTGATAGAGTCGTATTTACAGGTTTGTGAGAGTTGAGATGGTAAACAATAATTGATTGTCATTGAATGATTCATGGAACATGCCAGAGACATTGAACTATAGTCGAGACGCTGAACAATTTGCCACTTCTTACCGGAGATGACTGCGTCAAACTCGTAGCGCCGACCGGTCGAGAAAGGTGGAAATCGGCAGGTCAAGGAAGATAAATACTTAAACGGCGTCATTCGACCTTTTGGCTGAAAATGGGTTTGGAATTTATGCCTGATACCAGGCCCAACAACATTCAGACATTTTCATTAGAATCATCTAGTTCTTATAAAACAAAATTACATGGAATAATTTAAAATTAATTAAAAACACTAAAACATCAAATAAAAAATGTTATACGTCAAATAAAAATATTTAAAATACACTACACTAAAAATAATTAAATATGAAATATAACACTTTACATATAAATTTAAACATCTGAACATCATGAAGAAATAATAAAAATTAACATCAAGTTAGAATGGTTAAACATCAAATAAAATATTAAAAGTACTTACACAATTCAAATAGTTAAACATCAAATGAAAATAATTAAACATCAAATACATTAATAACACATGTTAAAAAAAAGAAGTTAAACATCAAATAAAAACACTAAAAATACACATCAAGATTTAAATTATAATCATCAAATAAAAATAATTAAACATCAAAGGAAAATATTACAACCACACGTAAAAATAGTTAAACTTCAAATAATGTACTAAAATACACATCAAAGTATAATTGTTAAAATTATATTAAATTAAAATAGTTATATATCAAATAAAAGCGTACACAAAATTTAAAACATCAAAGTATGCACCAAAATACTATACTAACATAGGAAAATATAAAACATCAATACTTATTAAAATTTAGTAACTAGTAATTCACCCTATTTGAAACATCAAAGCATATATTGAATAAAAATACACGTGAATTTTAAAGTGTCCACCAAAATGTGACATTGACATCGGGAAAGATAAAACATCAATATTAAAATTTAAAAAACCAAGTCACATTATTGAAATATCAAGACAGTCTCGCACAAGACTTTGTCTTGTGATTTAGTGTGACTTTGAGTTGTAATAGCATGTACTCCTCTAGTTTTTTATTTTTGGGTCCCACTTTTGAGCACTTTTTTAAACAAAAAAAAGTGAATTGAATTATAAGGATTGCATTAAACTACAAAAAGTAAATTGAGTGCATGAAACCATTTAGAATTTGTCAAATATGAAAAGGAGCAAATATAAAAAATAAATTTTAAAAAACTTTCCCTAAAAGGAAATAAAGCTAGTATTAGAGGACTGTGGGTGTTGAGTTTCTTCTCTAATTCTTGAACTCTCCATTAGTGGAAATGAGAGATGTTTCTAGGAAGATGGGGGAAGAATCTTGAGTACATCTTAGAAGGCTCCAAGCATTCACTACGGTAGTTGAGGAGATGGAAAAGAATTCTAGAGCTTGTTTGATTCATCTATAAATGGAGGTGATGGAAAATAGTTCATCATTCAATCTTATGCACTACAATCCATAGCAACTTTCATTCCTTTTAGTGTGAGAGATCCACTCTTAGAGTGGGGAGTTTGAAAGAAGCACTCATCCTCTCTAGTTAGTGAGTATCCACCATTGTGTGAGTAACCTTGTAATTCATCCAACTTTGGTGAGATATTTGTAACCCTACTATACCCTCTTATAGTGGAATATTTGTAATAAATAGTCTCACAATTTTTTTTTCGCTTTAAGTTTTCTGCGCTACTAAATTTTAGTGTCCTAATTAGGGATGGCAAAATAGACCCATAACTCACGGGTCAAACGGGTTATCTAACTTTAAATCCGTATGGGTAAAATGAGTAATGAGTAAAATGGGTAATGGGTCAAATGGGTAGTTGAAAAATATGGGTTGAACGGGTTGGGTTTGTGGGTTGAC
>JAUOBV010232491.1:0-11656 GCA_032360425.1 Rubia occidens
CCAAAAATGGTTATCTAAACCCCTTATGATGTAAACATACCTAAATCTAGCAATCTTCCAACAAAAAGATAACAAAAAAGATGTTAAATGCCTCAGAAAATACATGTCTTTGACGTCACATCAAGGTGATACAACATGTTTCCCATTTTGAAGAACTGAAGAACATTGGATACAATTCTCTCTCTCTCTAGGAAAATGCTCTCCCCTCTCACTAAGTCCTAAAACACAGAAGCCCTAGTTGGGGGAGCCGCCATCAACAACCGTCCGGTGGCTCTTCCCCTCCCTATTTTTTCCTACTTTTGTTTTCTTCTTTTTGTCACTGTCTTTTAGTTTTCTAGATCTGAGGCAGGGGAGCTGAATCGTCCCTTCTGGACTGCCTCATCCACCACCACGACGTGGTTCTCTCAGTCTCTCACGGCGATGTGGCATCCCTCACATCCTCCGCACCGAGCTATATTCGTCGTGCACGGGTGACCTCCACCGAAGATGACCAATCCTTCATCGGAGACATAGACGGATCTCCCCGCAATGAAGTTCCAAATGATAGGGACAATCCAATGGCGGCCGGTCAACCAGCGGAGGCAGAGCCAAATCCGGCGAGTCTGAAACGCACAACTGGCCAGTGAAATAAATATCTTGAAGTAACAGATCCGGCGAGGAAAAAAATTATCAGCCTTGCCAATAAAGGATCGGTCAACTGTTCTGGTCAATGGTGGTGGACCCAAGTCAGCGGTGGTCAAATTACCGGTTGGCTAGTCAATGGCTGCAAATGGCGGCATGCAACAACTTCCCACCTCAGCCCTTCCGAAGTCCAAGCCTAAGCACATCCAACATACTCTCTTTTTTAGTCCAGTTCATAACTTTATTTCCACTTCATTATAGTCTCGTCATTTCACAATGTTTACTGTGGCTGGCCGTAGCCTTGGCAGCCTCGTGGTGGCCATGGTGGTGAGATGGTGTCAACTTTGCTAGTAATGGAAATGGTTTCCAGCCAGCAGTCAAAATAAGTCATCATGTGGTGGGTACATGGTTTGGCCCACTGAAAAATAGGAAAATGGGTCTTTTTGCAGTAGTACACGTATTCGTTGAACAGAGCTCTCTGGCACACAACGGAGCTTCCACCGCCTTGCACCACCACATAGTGGTAGCGGTTTTGGAGGGCAATGCTCCTTAGGCAATACATACTTCTGGGCTATCAAAGAGTTGCGATGTAGTATGACTTCCCTAGATGAAAGTAGGGTTTTAGTTAAAGTTGTTTTAGCAGTTTTTATGTTTTTAGTTGTTCTATTGGTGCTCTCATGACTCCGACGAGATTTAGATACTATCCCACTGCATTAATTGGAGAAATCCAGCGACAACCTCCTAAAAGGTTCACAAAATGAGAACTACGGAGTTGTGGCATCCCGGTGTGGATAATCTGGCCAATACTCAATAAAGATGGAGGCATGCAGTACCAGACTGCTTCAAAATAAAACAGACCTACCCTTGAAACTCCTTCAACAATCTCTCCTCATCGCTGATTGGATAAATCTAGACGCACCCTCTTCAAACTACAGAGCTGTCGCAATCCGATGAAGTCAACATTAGAGCAACAAGTCGAGTAGCAGATTGCCAATATGGCACATGAACCTAGTGTTAGGTCCATTCGTGGGAGGATCACCCGTGTGAGCCAAATGAGGTGTTTAGGAGGTTTATCAGATTAATTCTAGTTGTTAGCTAGGGGCTGTGCGACCTAAACATGGCACAAATTTGTAACGATCTTGCAGTTAATTAGAATGAACGCCTCTTTGTTAAAAAAAGGGGAAAAACTGAAGACAAGATGTGAATGTGCTGCCAATTTTTGGGAACACACTTAATACATTACATTCTTGGTCACATGATCTACTGCATCATTTAGAATTCTTTAACATTATTTGCTCTTGAATGTTCTAATTTCAGGCACATCATTTAAGCTTATAAAAGCCACACCCCTTCTAAGTGAAGCATCTACACGGTACACTTGAAGCACCTTCGAACATAAAGTAAAACACTATACTTGAATACCTATGAGGTATACTTGAAACACCTCCAAGTATAAAGTGAAGCATCTAAAAGTTATAAGAATCGTCTCCAAGATAAAGTGAAGCACCTGCAATTTATACTCAAAACACCTTCAAGTATGAAGTAAATTACCTAGAAGGTATAACTGAAATACCTCTAAGTATAAAGTAGAGAACCTTCAACTTATATTTAAAGCAATGCTAAGTATAAAGTGAATCACCTATACGTTATACTCGAAGCACCTCCAACTATAATGTGAAGCACAACAAGTATTACAATACTTGAAACATCTTCAGGTATAAAGTAAAACACTTACAAGTTATACTGGAAGCACCTATAAGATGTAATTGAAGCACCTCTAAGTATTAAGTGAAGCACACACAAGTTATAATTGAAGTGCCTTCAAGTATAAAGTGAAGCATCTACAAGTTATAATTGAAGCGCATTCAAGTATAAAGTGAAGCACCTACAAATTATAATTGAAGAGCCTTCAAACATAAAGTGAATCACCTAAAAATGATACTCGAAACACTTCCAAATATAACATGACGCACCTACAATTTATGTTTAAAGCACCTTCAAGTATCTAGTAAATCACCTGGAAGGTACGAAGATGAAGATGAAAGGGAACATGCTTGGTAGAAATTAAAATTGCTGGAATCCATAAAGACGAAACCAGAAAGATGGGCTAAAATATGGGTAAAATGGAAATATTTTCAACCCACTGATTAGATTATGTGTAAAACATAAATTCAAAATCAATTCAGGAGTGAAGTGGGAGCAATATAGAGAAAGATAACGATGAATATCTAATAATCTCATAACCCAGAACCGATAAAAGGATCTGCGTGTGCTTCCATCTTCTTAAGTTTCAGCATACATTTTATAACCATTGGATTAGTCTAGTCCAATGACCGAGATTTATTCTCACATAACTAAGTGAGTATTCTCACCTAATACAAATGTTCTCACATGATCCCATTTTTACTTCTTCTATTTGGCTATATTTGATGCATTTAATTTTTCACTTGGATTTAAGATGAATGAGATTAAGTTTAAAAAAAGAAGTAGAATTGACATGTTTTCTAGTGAATACGTGCAATTATTAGGCAAATTTTAGAGTTTCAGGAAAGACAATTTTTTCTTAAGTTTATGGACAGACCATTGTACTTTTTATCTTAAATAATGTAATTTTTAATAAAATTTAAATATTGTATTTCAACGTTAAAACAAGTAATAATGTGCACTTGAATGTGAAAATAGAAAAAATATAACGTACAAAATTATTTTTAAAATTTTAAATTTAGTATGTAATTTAACAAATGCAGTGTATAAGGTAAAAAATAAATGATCGGTCCATAAACTTATGAATAAGCCGCCTGTCATGAGACTCACTATTCCAAAAAATTAACTAATTTTTATTCAAACCTTGAGTGTTAATGAAGTCATATATTATAATCACCGGGATTCTATAATTACATTATTTCACTAGTGTAGGAGGGTTCTATTAAAAGCCATTATATCAGATCATTAATGGCACTTTTTAAGTGCATTTAATGGTTCCGCGTTTAATCAGTCAGAAAAAAGGCGGTTCCGGGAAACGCCTTTAAAGATCGCCAATGAAGGCAATTAAAGACCACCTTAAATTTGGGAATAGAACCGCCTTTAATTATTTTCAAACTCGGAAACTTGGGGCTTTCCCTTGTATCTTAAACACAGTTTTCTAGCTCGGAAACATCATTAATTCCGAATTTTCTTTGGTTCGTCTTTTCATAAAATTTAAATTTATTTCCAAATTCGTGCGGTTTTTCTGGTCCGTGTCTAGAATGTTTTTGCTGGGTATTTTCTCCCTCAATTTTGTTTCCGAGCTCGGAAAATGCATCGTGTCTCATGTTTCTGAGTTCGCAAAATTCATTCTGATGAATAGAAAATGACTATCAAAGAGCCGAAACTATTTTCGGACACGAAATATAATCTGGTCTTTTGGTATAAAATGTGTTTCATTAATATTCCCGGAACAAAAATGTCCTGATGCACAGCCACAAGTTAAACACAATAAACGATAGTATCTTTCACCTTAACAAAAATCTATAGATATAACGCTAACGAAGCAATAATCTATGGACATGAATAGAAATTACTAAAAATCTATTCTGACATTTCTAACCTTCAATGTTTATCTAACTTGAGATACCCTACCAATATCAGGATTCCCTAGTGGTCCTGACCGATTGTGAATTAGATGCCTAGCCAATGATTTTTGCACATTGTTGATATCATTTTGCGAGTACAGTTTCCAATATTTTTTGAAAATATGATAATAACATGATATTATTAAATATTTGGCAAATTTTAGTTAGAAATATTAATACAAACAAATGTACACTTACCTTCTCAAGTTCAAGTACATCTTCTTGGACTTTGTCTGTGCACTCAGTCGCGTATAACATGATGCAATAGCTACACTCCCAAGTTTGTGCCCGTTTCTTGTACTAATTGTTAAAAACATAAATTAGTAAGACGGTTGAATTAAATTAGTATATTATATTGAAAATAAATATATTGGTAGACCACCTTAATTTCGACCACCTCAAACGATGTATTTTTTTGCTCGCTAGTTTCATTCATTGCAGATTCTAAATTTTAACAAACATCCAACGGTTGGAAGTGGAGGGATCCATCCAATACACCAGCTTATTTGCAGGGACTATCAATATCAATCTCCAATGTTCCCCGAATACAAAAATTAATTATTATTTGAAATTTGAAGAAAGGATGTTAAAAAAATTGGATGTAGTAAATAACCTATCGATGTATGGCGCAATGAAAACGTTCTTATCCTTCCGGCCTATGCATTTACAAATGTAGTCGATTCTCTCTTGCTTAGTACTACCAATTTCTTGTATCATGACAGGAAACATGTATCCAATACATCCATTCTTTTGATTATTGGTAAGTAAACATGTACCTAAAGAATTTAAAAATAGGCATTATTTGTTTTAATAATGATTGGTGTAATTAAAATTGACTTCAGAAATAAAATTAAGAAAATTACTCACAAGGTGTAGATCGACATCATCGTCTAATTAACTTGCTCACGTCGCCATAGGTCTTCAAAATCCCTCCATAACGCCATGATTTCACGTTTGCATCAGAAATATGCATTCATTTTTTAAGAATGCGTATGTTGAGTTTCGATCATGGGGTTGTAGCCAATTATAAAGTACACGTACAAAGTGAGGTGAGTTTTGAAGGACGTGTACTCTTGACAATGTAGGTCGAACCCTAGTTGTTGTCGTTGGGACCGATTTAGGGGTTTGTTTGACCGGTTTTGGGGTTGTATTCACTGGTTTTGGTGATGCAAACTTTGTTTCCTCAAATTTCAATCCTTGATAGGATCATCGCGTATAAGTCTACGGGGTCAAATAAGAAAAATTCCCCGGGTAGGGCAAATTTCTTGTATTCCCCATCCGGGATTGGCCAAGGGTGGCCCATCACCAAATGATTCTCCAAGGAAACCCTCGAAAGACCTTTCGCAATAGGTATGGAGTGATGATGTTTCATTAACTCATGAAAAACTCCATTGGCACCGTCTATATCTTGATCAATGTATAGTTCACAAGGACATGGTGTCTACACCACATCCAAAATAGGTATTAAATATGAAAGTAAATTCTTATTGACCTAAAAATAGGTATTAAAAAGGATCATTTATATTTTTTTTTTCAATTGCAAGGATGACATTGTCAAGGTTGTTGGCTTTGAACAATTGCCTATTGATTCTTGGATTTTGAACTATTGCCTCATGAATTACCTCAACATCTTCGGGAGAAGTTGTGAACCTCAAGATGGCAGTGCCCAACCGGGCGTCAAGTCCTCTAAATTGTCCAGTAGAACTAGCCCGGTGTGTTGGACCAACTTCCGAATTAGAAGGTCTTGTTGCTCAATTCGTTTGTGTTGGAGTTGGGCTTTTTTTACAACGTATGGATTCTCGAGGGTTCCACTCCATCGTAGGACCGTAATATATTGAAAACCTCACGTTGGGTCAAGAAACTACCCACACACCTAGCACGGCCTGGGTGGTTGGATTTTTCGTGTTTATCCTTTAGAATGAATTGCCCTTCAAGTTGATCATTCTTCAATTTTTACCAAGTAGAAACATAAATAAATAAACCTTTGTTATTTAGATATACCCTTAATAGAATGCAAATTAATAATATATTCACTTAAAAATTTACTATCACTCTTTGAACAATTTGTTTCTCTTCATCCTTGATATATACACAATCTGTGTTCTGGCACCTTTGAGGGATAGATCGCACCTCTCATTATCATCCACACTGATTGGTTGCATCGCAGCCCTTGCCTCATCTTCCTCCATCCCACCCTCTATTGTGATTCACATCGATCTTGGTGGCTTCACATTGATTTCACCGGTGGAAGAAGAAGAATCGTGACAGAGCGGTTGCGTAGCAGTTTCTGTGAACGGATGACACAAAAATGATGGCAAAATTTTGGCATCCAGTGGTGGTTGTCGGCAGCCGGTGGTAGTTTTAGATCGGCAAGGGGGATTCCAATCTGTTGAAAAAAATGAAAATTCTGAAAGTACAATTAAAATTTTAGAATTTTCATTTTGGTTATAGGGACTGAGCCCATTTCTTTAAACTGAGTCCAAAGGTATGCCAGAAGTTTATGTAGTTTCTTACACATTTCTTTACGTTGCTTAAATTTTTCTCTTTTGAGCTACACATTTCTTTGGAAGAATCCGAAGGAGATTCCGGTAGAGGGTTGTGGAAGTTCGAGCGGGAGCAGAGGCCACCAATTTTCTCTGTCGAGGATTTATTTATGTTTTTAATCAGATGCAGAGCCATTGAAGTGAGGGTATAATTGGAATGATTTGTTTGTTTTTAGTCCATGGGTATTTGTCTTTTTACAAATAGTCAACGCTGGGTTGCATCGGTCAATGCCTGAAATGTGAAAATGGGTAAAACTACAAAATTTGACAAAATTATAGGGTCAACTCCGCACTTTCAGATTGTACAGGCTCATATATGTGCTTTCTCAATTTAATAGGGTCATTTTTGCACTTTTCCCTATAATATTTGATAATTGCATAAGAGGTCCCTAGATTTATTTTCATATTTTTTAGGGATAAACTCATTCATGCCCCCCAGTTCTTGTGTTTGTCCAGATATACCCCCAAGTTTTTTTAAAAGTGCATATGTACCCCTGTCGTGATCTAAAAAATTGATCAATATCGGTCATTCCCGGATTCAATAGAAATGGCTGTTTTCGCTGAATCTGGTAATGACCGGAATTAAACAGTCATTTCTATTTAATCCAGAAATGACCAAAATCGATTAATTTCAGACCACAACAGGGGTATGAATGCACTATAAAAAAACTCAGGGGTATATCTGAACAAACACAAGAACTGAGGGGTATAAATGCACTTTTTCTATTTTTTAAGAAACCATCCCAAATTAAACTTACAATAATTGCACACTAAACCCTGGGTTAAAGTTTAAACTGTATAAAATAAGACTTTGTGATAAAAAACTTTAAATAATGCCTTTAAATTGATTAATAAATATTCTAATCATAATAACTAATTATACGTTTTCAAAATTTCATTGAAAAATTAAATGATTTACAATTTTTAATTGTAACAGCTCACATTATCTAATAAAATAAAATTTTAAACAGTGCCTTTAAATTGATTAACAAACATTCTATACTTAATTAGTAAGTATACGTTTTAAATTTCCAAAAGAAATTTTTTAAAAGTATACTTGTTAATTGTTGCTTCTAACATTATCTTTAAATTTAAAACATTATTTTTAAAAAAATGAATAAAAATTCTAAATATAAGAATTAATAATAAGTTTATTAATTTCAAAGGAAAAAATATATACGATTTTATTTTTACCGGTATCTTTTAAAAGTATCAACACATTAACAAAATCAAGCGATTAACAAACATTGTAATCATATGAACTAACTTATACATTTACTAACTGTAAGTTCTATCATTGTTTTTTTTAAATGAAAGTCAAAACTAATTACAACTTTTCTAAACATATGAACTAATTTACACATTTGCATGTTCTAATTCTAAACTTATGTTGTAAGGAAAAAAAAAGCCTAAACTAAAATTTTAAAAGGATTAACAAATATTCTAGACATAAGTATTAATTTATACACTTGCTAGATGTAATAACTATAATTATCTTACAAAAAAATAAAAGTTTAAACTAATACCTTAAAACCCTTAACAAACATGATGAACATATAAACTAGATTATCATGCATATGAACTAATATAAACATAAAAAAATGTAGCTATAATTTTAATATTATCATGTAAGGGAAAAAAAGTCTAAACTAAATCTGTAAAACGATAAACAAACATTCAAAACATATAAACTAATAAATACAAATTTGTTTAAAATCTTATATGTATTATATTTCTATTTCTATTGATAACGTTTATTTTTTTTAAAGAATATTATAAATTACAAATAAGAATGAATATACATTCTACTTAGAGTTGGCTTCGTGTTGTTTCATGCCGTGTTATTAAAATAAAATTTGGCTCCCCGCCCACCCAAGTGCTTCGTGGTTTTTGTAACGTGTCGTGCTCGTTTCACGTGTTGAATCATTTCGTGCTCGTTCCACTTGATGAAATTCTATTTTTAGCGGGTTAGATGCATTTTGAGCCTTTGGTTGAGAACAAATTTTCTACCACCATTAAAGATTTTCAGAGTGATGGTGGCACCGAGTTTCTAAGTTATCGCATGCGATCACATTTTGCGTCTAAGGGCATTCATCATCAACTTTCATGACCCTACACTCAAGAGAAAAATGGCTGTGGAGAGCGGAATCATTGCCTTATCACTGAGACAAGATTGTCGATGCTCTTTCAATTTGGCCTTCATCATTCATCATTCATTTTCATATGATTCTTTTCTACAACCTACATCATCAATAGGCAGTCAACACTAGTTTTATCTGGTTAGTCTCCACTCTCTGTTATTTTTTGTACGCCTCCTGAATACTCCAATTTTCATCCATTTTATAGTTTTGTTTTTCCGTATTTACACCCTCACGTCGTGCATAAGCTGGCACCTCAGAGTATGGCATGCATCTTTTTGGGTTATAGTTTATAGTATAAGAGTTATCGCTATTTCGATCCTCTTACAAAGAAGAAGTATATCACTCGTCATGATTGATTTGATAAGCTAGCTTTTTAGGTGACCCTACTGCTCAACCATCACTCGATGACTCTGCCTTTATGGAACCTTCGCATATACCTTCAGAGGTGTTTGAGCCATCTAAATTAGCCGAATTTCCTATTATTTTAGATGATTCTGGTGTACAATCTTTACCGGGAGCTCACTTTGTGCCTGAAAATTCCTGTCTTTGTCCGCCGACTACAATGCCACAATCCAGTCCGCAACCGCATGCACTAAGCTCACCCCTTCCCACACGTGACACTCACATGCTGCTTAGGCCGCCAGCTTTTTCAACCGAGTCTTCAAATGTGCCGCCGCAGGAACAGTGGCTGTCTGCTGGCTCCCTGGTGTGGTCACCTAAGGCCACCTTTCCGCCAGTCTAAGGTTCAGCATCCACTCCGATGCCCGAGCCTTCTTCTCGTCATTTCATGGCCACTCGCTCTCGCACTAGCTCCCTCAGGTACACAAATTTTTCTGACTATGATATTTTTTATTCGTTGAGTGATTCTTCTTCTCGTCATTTCATGGCCACTCGCTCTCGCACTAGCTCCCTCAGGTACACAAATTTTTCTGACTATCATATTTTTTATTCACTAAGTGCTTTATCTACTAGGATTGAGGTGTTGAGTCATCACTCAGCTTTTAAGAATCCCGGATGGGTTGTTGCAATGGATTCTAAATTGGAGACCCTTCGCACTCAACAAACATGGGATTTGGCTCCTTGTTCTTTTTATGCCAATATTGTTGGTTCAAAAATAGGTATATCTTTTGAAGTACCAGGCTGATCGATCACTTGTTAGGTATAAAGAGATATTGGTTGCACATGGTTTTTCACAACTTTTTGTTTTTGATTATGATCATATTTTTAGTCTTGTTAAGAAGGCTTCTACCATTCGTACTATTTTATCTTTAGCTATTTTTTGTATCTGGCCGTTAAGTTAAATGGATGTTAAAAATTCCTTTCTGAATCATGTTATTGACTCATTGGTTTATATGGAGAAGCTAGTTGGATAATAGAATCCCATGCGCCAGATCATGCTTGTTGTCTACGCAAGGCCATTTATGGTTTAAAGTAGGTTCTTAATACTTGGTTTCAGCGTTTTACCTATTTTCTGGTTAACCTGGGTTTTATATGTAGCTCATGGGATACATCTTTAGTTGTGTTCTCTCAGGGTGCCTCTCAATTTATTTGTTGGTTTATATTGATGGTATTTTTTGATCGAAAGGTGTATATTATAAGAAACAAACATCCCTCCGGTCATAGTTTAGGCTCTCACCCCAGCCTTATACAAACAGAGTTTTCAAGCTAACTTTCACAAAACATTTGAACAGATCCTACAGAAATTAGGCTACTTTTCTTTTCTACATTCACATTCGGTTCTGATCTTCTCAAGTAGGAGCTCCATCTTCATTTCTTTGGTCTGGAATATCCTTTGGTTTCTTTCTATCCAAACTTGGTATAATGTGGTGGATAGTAGCTTCAGTTTTACCCATCTCTTCCGGATCATGAGTTGGTAAAGCTTTCTCTTCATCGCTCTCAAGCTAGAAACTGGGCCCAGAGATAAGTTTTCTAGCAGCAGCTTTGTGTAATTACAGGCTGTGTACAGGTGAGCTACATCTTCCTTGCATTCTTGGCATAAGCTACAGAGAGTTCCCCCCGGAATGATATTGAATCTCTCCAGTCTGGCCACAGTTGCTAGCCTGTTTTTGAACAACATCCAGAGAAAGTACCTGTGCTTTGGTTGCACCTTTGGATGCCATAGGAGCTTTGCCATGTGATCCTTCCTTGTCTCCCCTTTCTGGATGTTGTATGCCTTCCCAATGCTAAATCTGCCGTTTCCCCTTATGCAATCCTCCAGCTTGTCAGCCATTTGTGACTTTAATCTTGTAATCGTTCTCCATCCCCAGCTATGCGTGTCCGAGCCTTTGTATTTTTGAAAATCCTGCCCCTTCAAGTAATAGGCATGAACCCATTGTACCCATAGTATGTCTTTTTTTGAGTAAACATCCCAGATGATCTTACATAAAGAAGCTCTGTTCCAAAGCGATGGGTCTCTCACACCCCAGCCCCCCATCTCCTTCGACCTGCACATAGTGTCCCACGCCACAGCCGTAAAGCCTCTGTTCCCTGCTTCTCTCCCCCATATGAAGTTCCTACAGAGTTCAACAATGTTCTTGTGTATGCTTTCGGGCAACCTGAAAACACTGGTCCAGTATCCAGCAATACTGAGGAGAACCGTGTTAACCAATTGTACTCGGCCCGCATAAGATAGGTTCCTGGAGTCCCATCTTCTAAGTCTTCCAGAGATTTTGTCTAACAGAATTTCACATGTTGCTGCCTTCCATTGAACTGAGTTAAGTGGCAGGCCTAGATATTGCAA
>JAUOBV010232596.1:0-11656 GCA_032360425.1 Rubia occidens
TCACGTGCATCAAGAAACTTGTCTAATCGTTAATATGTTTAACTACGTATAACAACGGTAAACAAAAAGTTACTTTTTAGAAATTACTTGTTATGACGAATCCATCTCCGTTAAATACGATTATATTATTGTTTATATATCTATTCAAATATGTGGTTAAAGTTGGACAATGAATAGTGACATCTGATAAAGTGTGCAATTTGATCTGAGACGGCGGAGTATGGAAATCTAATTAAAGCTTTATGGGTTACGAAACCTGTCCAATCAGCGTGATCGATGCTCCAATCACTTTTTCTTTTCTGGCTTGACTATCATTAAATAAATAAATTATAATAGTCTCACCTCTATTTGTACAACAATTATTCTTAAAAAGTATGTTTAACCGTTAATATATTTACATATGTATAAGAATAACAAATAAAAAATTAATATTTAAAAACTATTTGTTAGGACGAATTGAACAATATCATATACGATAATATTGTTGTTCATATATCTGTTCAAATATGTGGTCAAACTTTAATAAAGAATAGTGTCAAAAAAGTGAGAGTGCAAATATGCTACGACGGAGGGAGTATATTTATTGATCAATATAGCTAGATGCTTGCCAATGGCACCTATGTCTTGTGGTTTCATTTCGAGATCTTGGACCCATATGTTCGCATTTGGTTGTTCGAATCTGAAGATCGTTTCGTGCAGGTCTACCGCAAACCATAACTGGTGCTGCAGAGGATAATGAAAAAATAGATGTTCCATTGAGGTGTCCTCTTTAGATTATTTTAAACTAGAACACTTCGGCATGCGCATGTGTGAGTCGTAAATTAGTTGTTGATGGTAGATTATTCTTGCATAGTCTCCATAGGAAGTGTTTAATTTCCAGCTGTCTTGTCAGAGCCCAAATTTTCTTCCAGTGAGGAGAAGGGTCCGAACTACTTGATGCCATATTCCCTGCATAGGATAAATTAGAAAAGTTAAGACTTATATTGTATCTGATTTGATGGTATATTTACCGTCCATTGTTGAGTGCCCAGCCCATCTGTAAGGATATAGGAAGTTGATGTTCCTTGGCAAAGACAATATAAGAGGACTCTTCATGATTGAAGTCGTTTCGGATAAAATCTTCATTCCATGTTGAGCCATTATTAGACATTAGATGGGTGACATTTAGGTCATCTGAAAAATTTTCTGGCAATGATGTAGACGTCTGGCCTGCTAAGCTTGGTATACAGGGACTATGTTTTATTTTTATGTCCGTCCCTAATCCAAACATTTTTCGCATGTTGATGCAATACTTCAATGAAATTGTCAATGCCAAGTCAAGGAAGATTTGTGTGATTGCATTGTCTGGGAAATCGGTGCCAAAATTACGAGCGCTTATGTGTGTCTGGCTCACCATAACACTTGTACTTCGCCATAGTAGATTATATTGAGGATCTTTGACAGTGAAATCAACAAAGTTAAAAGAGTAGCACAAAACATATACTTCTATGTATTTTTTCCATAATAAAGTGACACATCTTAAGTTGCCAAAAGCATCAACAAAGACACCATGCAATTATAAAGAGTCCCTTATTCCTTTTTAATTTATCAGAACTACATTTTGTTTCAGACAAATAAAAAAATGGAGAAACATGTGGATGATTTCTTTTGGGCATCTGACTGTGCGAAGGTAATGACATTTCTACATATAACAAGGACTACTTATCAAAATACTAAATTAAACATCGGAGCCAGATCCGGAGGACCTCCCTGTGACCTTTTTTGCAGGAAGATTAAGCAAGTTTGCCCACTCTGCGGTAATTCAAGACATTATGTTGGCCTGGAAGGATCCCTCGCACCAATTACTCTTTCTCATTATATTTATTTATAATTTGGTTCATTTTAATTTGGTTCAATCATCATAAATCAGAAGAAAAAATGGGTCATCATAAATCAGAAGAAAAAATGGGGCCTTGCTTTTTTATAAAAAATGTGGGCTAAACTGCATTTGAACCAGCGTCTGCGACTGGAAAGGTGCAGTCCCTCCAAAACTCATGAATCTCGTAAGTTAGAGTTGTCGAGACTCTAGCTCCGAGACTCTATTTATAATCGGCATACCGCGTGATCCCTACTGATCGTAGTCCACAATGCTCCTGTCCTTACTAGGTTGTGGCCTTGAGGGGATGATCATGGGTGTTAACATCTTTTATCTTCAAGTGCATTTATTTTTGTTCATTGCGGACTACGTTTGGGGTTTGGTTGGCTGGATTGCTGGTAACAAGGCATTATCTTCTGGCTTGAGATTCGCATGACTCAGGGAGGTGTATACCATAACCCCCTTAGCCAAGGAGATCATATGAACTAAGATGATATATTTTGTATTGAAACCAAGAGGGTTTAATAGAGATAAAGTGAGTATGAAAACCTTTTGGTGGGGTGAAAATACGGGTATGGCGGCAACATGAGCATGGGCTACTTGGGTGAAGATATATAGGAATATATGGTTGTTCTATTGAGTTATCTCATTTTTTGGGCTCCATTACTTAGTGAACCAAGAATATAGGGTTATGTAGTCGACTATAAATAGAGAGGTGAAATATCTACTTAACATTATTGCATTAACCATTCCTTAGGGTTTATTCTTAAACTTTTACAAGTTTCTTATAGGGGAATATAAAAATCCCTTCCATCTTGTCAGCTTTATTGTTTTCCCAAAATGGTAGATTTTAGGAATATAAAAATTCCTTCCATCTTGTCAGCTTTATTTTCATTACAGTTGTTTAATGCTTACTACAAACTGCATTTTGTAAATATGGATGGGTCTAAGATGACCTTTAAGACGTTAATGGGAAATGTCAAAATCGTAGAAGTAGCTCACAATGATTATAGGGGCTGGGAAGATGGGTTGCTGTCAGTGAATTATTGTGGCCATGGGGCGAAGCTACCATGGAATGACAAAGTATCTCTGAACCGGGAGAAAATGGGGAGGAAGCTGGGACCCATGAAGAACTTCGTGCTTATGCAGTGAAGGTAGGAATGTCATCTAGCTGGCGAGTGATACATCATTGGATTTAATGGTTCTTTCTAACAGCAATCTTCAACCCCTTTTCTGACGACCACACGCAATCTATGGCAATCCCAAGGACGACAGTTCATAACCACCATCTAAATATTTTTTTTCACCGCCATTAACAACCATGTGTCTGCACTAGTGCTTCCTTTCATTTCTTCCTTCTTCCCCCCCCCCTCCTCCTCCTTCTTGTGAATATGTGGTGGAGACTTCAAAAATGAAGAATGTTTGGTGATAAACTTCATATTATCATAGTACTGTTTATTCTCCATTTTGTGTTAGTTAATGGTAAACCCACCTACCAATTTTGATGTATGTTATTGTTCAAGGTGAATTGATGATTTTTTATTTGAATGTTTATTCCTATGGGTTTGATTTTAGCTGGGTTTGATATGAGCATAATATATGAGGATGATGGTGGTTGTATTGTGTTGAAGATTAATGTTGATATGTGTTCATGTGAGGAATAGGGTGATATGGTTGATCTTGGTTTTCTGGTTTCAACAGAACCTAAAATCCCAAATATTTCTTTTACTAATTTTCAAGGCTAGTTTTGAAATCAAAATTGGCTTTAGAAGTATTAGTTTTATGTCAGAACAATAGATGGCTATTAAAAGATTAGCTTCCACGAGGCTCGGAAGCACCATTGAAGGTAACGTTCAACGATGGTTATACAACCGCCGACCAATAAACAATTTCGTTATGTGGCGGTGATAAGGACAGCGGTTCCCAACTACTGTCTAATGCCCTAGGTCACCGCCATTATAGCCATGTTATGCACTAGTGAAGCGTGCACATAACGGAAAGAACACAACTGTGTACACATAAATTTAATTACACGGTCGGATTTGAATCTTGACTTTAGAGCTAGAACAATCAAACTAAGACTCCCTCCGTCCCAGCAAAATATTCCTATTTTTCATTTTTGCCAGTCCCCAACTAAAAGTTTCTATTTCTTTATTTAGGCTTAAATTTAGCTAGTTCATTTAATCCCCCATTTACTCTACAACATAAGCATGCATAAATACCCAAACAAAACGATTATATGACCCCTACGCGGTGTTATGATGTCGGGCTCATCACCCAACCTCAACACCACATTATATACCCACACGCAGGCTCCGAACATAATGTGGTCCCATGCTTTTCAAAGTTTCCCTCCAAACCGGTAGCTCCAAACCGTGTCATGCATGCCTTTGGGTGATCCTCATTACCGCTCTCAGCCCATATTATCTCTCTCTGCACGCACGTTATGCTGTGCACAACGCCTGAGCCGTTCGTTCCCTTTGCCCTTTCTTACATCTCTTGGTTGTATGCCAGGACAACACCCTTAGTGCTGAGTCACAACCCAGGAAGACTTTTCCCTAACTCCTTGTAACAAATAGAGCCTTCTCTTTTGTATGTAAATATATTTAGCTAGTTAGCTTAGCTTTAGTTCTTTCCAATAGTTCCGGGCATGTGTGCCTTTGTTTTCATGGACCTCATTTTGTTCTTATAATTGTCTCTATGAATTACTTCCACACAACATATATCTAGATTGTTGGATTTATCCTCTTTTACATTCGATTATCTTTATGCAATATAATTGAAAACAAGCATTTTGTCTTCTGGTTTTCAAGGCCTTTATATTACGTACGTACTTGTTCCTCTGTTGTAAACACTCCTTACTAGAACAAACATCACCTATTACCTCAGTTCTAGAGAGATTTTTACCTCGGTTTTCAGCCCAAAAAAATTGAGGTAAATATGGGTGTAGTAAAAAGTACATTTTTTACCTCAGTTTGGAACCAAGGTAAAGAAGTAATTTTTACCTCGGATATGGACCGACGTAGGCCATTTTGTGTGCGACGTCGGTTCAAGGAAGATGATCGACGATTTGTGTTCACAACTGTGACATTGTGCTCAAGGACGTCTGCCTACAAGTTGAGCGACATCGTTGATAGCAAGAAGTCAGACGAGAGGACTGCAATTGTTGTGAGGTCTCCAATGTCGAAGTCACTGATAAATGACGGAGACATCGTGGATAAGGGTCTGCGAATTCGCATGCTCCTAACCAGCACCATCGTGCATGCTGATGGGAAGGCGGTTGAATACGACGTTGTTTTGTTTTGGGCTACGTCACAAAAAAAACCACCGGTCTGTGCAAAATCGGTTTGGTTACGTCGCTCCACTATTTGGTGCAATTTTGCAGACTAGTCTTGGACATCGGTTCTTGTACAATATTATAAAATATAATATTTGATTACCCCAATATTTTTTACATGTTACCTCATATTTGATTTAATTTTTAATTACACAATTATTTTTTTATCGACATCCGTTACATGTTACCTAATGTTCCACACTTCGTGAAATGTTTCCAAATCAGACGATAATCAATTATTGTGTAACTGATGTCGGAAAAAATGAGAATGTGAGGAACCAACAGAACTAGAATAATAATGGTAAATACATGTTAGAGTACAATAAAATACATGAGGTTGATATGAAATGGAAACATCAATTAATGTATTGAACTTACATTGCACGCTGGAAGTCCATCGATAACTCTCTATGTCCTACTACAAAGAACACAAATGTAACAAAGTTTATTTTAGAATGTTGCAATCTCATTATATAGTCATACGTAGACGACATTAATCTGAAAAAGTTAAAAGTACTTGGTCGCACTACAAGAGACATCACATGCAGAGTGAACGATGTCGCAGGTACCGAAAAAAAAAAAGCGACGCTGGATATTTAACTCAATGACATTATTTTATAGAATAGGCGAAGTCGTCGGTCACGTATCGTATGTGACAATCACCTATGACCGACATCGCACATTCAACCTGTGTTCATACGAATCTATGGATACTATCCACAATCAGCCCTAATCTTAGCCTTTTTTCACACTTTTCAAACATTCCACTACTTAGAAAACACAAAAAATGTACACCATACAACATGTTACTCAATCATCATACTTTATGATAAAGAAAAACATGTAGAAAGTATATGGTAATAAAGATTGGAAATGAATAGGGAATGGATGTAGATCTACCTCAATTAATTTAAACTCGATGATGCTCCATTCTCGTATGCTTGATGATGTTTTAGAGTAAGTTTTTTATTGGTTTTGTTTGTGTTAAATTGAAAGGATGGTATATTGTTGGATTTGGAGGAGTATTGATGAGAAATGTGTGTTATTCCAGATGTTATTTAAATGAAAAATTAATGGAGGGAATTTTTAGTTTGAATTTTCGGCCCAAATTTTGCTTCCTGCCAAAAAATTCAATTCGCACGACGTCGCATATTGGTCGCTTTGGGAGTCTTTTTGTACGAAGAAATAGCGATATCGCACATATGCTTTATAATCAAATTTACTTTGGAAAAGTATCGTAAAATAATCCCTGCTAAGATTGCAGCCCTAAAACACACCATTTATGCACAAATGGGAACACCATTGTCCTGAAAATGTGAATAACAAAGAGCTCACTGAAGTTTTACATTTCAAGTTCTACTACTCTATCGGAGGGATCTAGGTGCAAAATTTTAAACGTACACTGGCATTCCCTAAACTGATCACGATAGACCCAAAAAAAAAACTTTTACATCCGAAGTTCAACTAATACTTACCGAAGGTTATAAACAAACTGGTTTTATTCCACATATACTTTGCACAAGTTATTCTGAATGATGCCTTGTATACTCGAAGTAATCTTCTACTATTAACTATATGCCTTGTACTACCGCTTTAAAATATTTGATGGACGTAATTTCTATTAACTTTTTATTTCCTCAAAAACCATAAATTTAAATTTTCATAAGAACCCTATGCAGTGAGAATTAAACATTCTCAAAACACTTATGGTAAGGGTATTTATGTAATATTAATGAAAATGACGGACGATTACCCCATTATATCCGTCCACGACCAAATAGGAACATTGTGCTCGTGAATTGGTAAATTGGTTTAGTGTATCTCCAGTTTTACATTGCAGGTACTCCTAGTCTATCAGGGAGTGTAATATTATAAATGGACATTAGCATACGCGAACCGGAATACAATCGGCCCTAAAACAAAAC
The DNA here is from genome assembly GCA_032360425.1 of Rubia occidens. Taxonomy (NCBI): domain Eukaryota; kingdom Viridiplantae; phylum Streptophyta; class Magnoliopsida; order Gentianales; family Rubiaceae; genus Rubia; species Rubia occidens. The sequence continues at coordinate 7,118 of JAUOBV010232596.1, forward strand.
TTTGACATCTGAAGTTGAACTTTTACTTACCGAGGATAATAAACAAACCAATTTTATTCCACATAAACTTCCACCCAAATGATGCCTCGTATACTTGTAAGTAATCTTCTAAAATTTACTCTAACCCATGTACTACTGCTTTAAATATTTTGATAGACGTAATTCTATTATGTTTTTATTTCTTCTAAAACCAAGAATAAGAAATTTCATGCGATTCTAAGTGGTGGTTCTCATGGACTGGACATCAAAAAAGTTCACTGTATGTGCTAAAATCGGATCCCATCAAGCTGCACGTCTTTGAAGTTCATGGATGTTTATAAACTTAAATTAAAGTATATAATATACTATTAATTGTTGTGAAGGTTAATTACGTTCATTTTGGTCAAACGCGGGCCATGGCCTTGTATGCTAGTAGGGAGAAATGGTAAGGCCCACTTCCAGCCAAACCGACGTCGTTCATATGTCAGTAGGTTGTCCCTTAACAAGAGAAACCTGTGACATCGCATATGTTGTTGGTCAAACATGGGCCCATTACAATTCTACTGGGCTGAAAAGGTTAGGCCCAAAAATAGATAAGGCAAATTCGCTACAATGTCGCTACAATGTCAGTTTGGTCGACTGCTCTGCGACATTGCTTTACCGAGGTAGAATTCACAATGTTTCGTAACAACTTTATATGTGGAGCCCACCCCATACATCTCTTTAAACATTCAATTTTCTCTCGAATTTCAGCAGTCCCTCGAACCATCAATTCGAAGGTATGCTTCCTAGATTCCTTAGAGTACTCAATTTTTCTATTCGTCATCTAATGTGATATTTATATGGTGTATTACTGTGTTCTTAGTTTTTTGAATCGAAATTTGAACGGATTCTTGCTCTAGCTTTTAGAAATTTTATTTTGTAAGCTCTTCCTAGTCAACCGGCCATATGTTTTTGTGGAAACTTTTGTTTGTTTAGGTTTTCTGCTTTTGATAACGTATTTATAACTGTTACCTATGATGTCGCAGACTTGTCATTCTCTTTGTTGGGACCGGTCGTGAAGCAACGTCGTTCATTCCTTTGATCTCCCAACCCTACTTGAATACGACGTCGCACTATTCACACATAACCAATCATTTTAGCCGAACAGTTAAGGACGGTGCACACAAATGTCAGCCTAGTGAATTTATGGTATGACAGTAACATGTGACGCCTTGCCTAAAAAAACCAACCAAGCCAATTTATAATCGATTTTCAAGAATAAAGGTCAACAATGCCGGTTTAAGCAAATGTGCCCCAATTGAGGTGAGCGATTTCTTGTTAGAATTTAAATTACTATTAATATATTATTTATTTTGTAATTATTTTATTTAAAAAATCATTGACCAATACAGATCCATAGTGATTTTGATGATGATCGTCGCCCTCAGAACAATAACAGGGAGGTCCATCAATTCAACTTTGTCCAAAATCTCACGAAGACAAACTTCGGGATGTTTCGTTTTGGTAGGTCCTACCCACACATGTACTTCATTCTCAATTAACTTTATATGTATGTATGTTATTTTCATATTTACTAAATTTTATTTTTGGTTTATAAATCAGTACGTCCCAGTCCACATTTCAGAGGTACACCACCGTACAAGGAGCCGGTTGTATTCTGATACAACGGGAGAGAGTCTGACATACACTATTCAGGAAACCGGATGCTGAGAACCCTGACCCCAAAGGGGTTTACTCAATTTCTTATGGAAGAGTAACTCAATATTTGATACACACTGTTATTCGAGGTGGTAAATGGTGTTGGGCTCATTAATTTTTATATCACCGTTCTTCACCATCATTTTTAGTTTTTTAGCCCTATTTTGAACAACTGTTTAAAATTATTTTAGTCAAATTTGGAATAATTTCAGTTTTCATACATTTAACATTCAATCTATAATCTTTCCAATTACATTTTATTTTAATGTTTTAATACACCGTATGGAAAGTACGTAATATGAAACAACAATAATCCTTGAAAGGTCATTTCAATAATAAAATCGGAAGTAGACACCAGCCGGAACAAAAATTAGAATCAAAATCTTGGAGAACTCTATAATTATCTTCCAGCTGTTTCATAATCTCTCTTTTCAATTTCTTTCATTTTACCTCCAGAGTCGGCCTGTTACCCGTATGACTGATCATTCACCAAACCCAGAACAGATTCAGCATGTATTTAAGAACATGAGTATATGCCACAGATTTAATGAGCCACAAACAACGTGAGCATTATAAATGTCCAATCTAAATGTCCACAAAAAACAAGAGCAAAACAATGACCGTTTTATTGATAACGAAACTTTTCATAGCAGACATAGAATTCCAAAAGTTATTACCGCTGAACATCATATACTCTTATGTAATCATTTGAATTTTCCTATAGAACATGCACTAATCATACCACAATTCAAAATTGCAGTATCGTTAGTCTGGGCCGCTTGTCTATTTTAGCCCACTCATGGTCATAAGCGCGTTGCATGATTATCGATCTTGTGTTGAATTGATCGAATTAGTTGCGACGTTGACTGTTGCTTATTAGGCTCCATCTGGGCCCAGGCCCAAAGCATATGTGTGGGCTAAATATGCGCACTGCGATATCGCACTAAGATTGATCTTTCTATCTTTCAATGCAAAATTGCCTGCGATATCGCACGTTTGATAAAACGACCGCGTTCCACCACATGTTTAAAATCTTCCCGAAGAACAACCCTTGGCATTCGTAACTAATGATGTCACATCAATGGTGAACCAAGATAAGTTTTTTCCCTAAATTTGATAGTGGTTTTTTTGGCTTTGATAGACTCCGTCAGCACCCCATTTCATGATTTTACAATATTCATAATGCATGAGCTGCTGTGTTTTTATATTTTGGGTTTATTGAATTTGGTTTGGGACTTGTTCACAAATTATTTTTCTAAGGCTGGGATTTAGGTAACTGTTGTGAGACTCATCCTTGCTACTTGTTAATGGCATTTTACTTGTTTGTGTTTTTATATTGATGTAAGTTCAGGTGTTAGGTGTTTTAGGTCCATTCGTATCCCAGTTGCACTGTATTTTACCGTAGCCGACGTGTTATATGCGATGTAGCAAATTCATACATATGAATATGTGACTTCGCATGGAACACATTGGCTTTACCAACAGATATGCGACATTAATGCGACATCGGGCTTTACATATGCATGAATTAGGTTCCTCCATGTTGAACAAATTGTTCCAAGTTCACGTTTTTCACCGATGGCTCAAATGAAGTAGGAAGCCAAGAAGTTTATGATAAACACCCAGGAAGTAAGACTATTACGCACCAAGAATACTAAGACAAAGCCCACCCCTCTACCGCCAACGTGGGACCACATATGTTTCGTAAATAAAGAGGCACAGATGCATTTTGAAAAGATCATGGGCAGCAAGATAATGGAGGTCAGGGTGATGAAACCCAAGGATGTTCCTCGACTACACCTCGACGTTTTACTCAAACCATTCAAACCTTTGTGAATGGAGGGTTTTATATGCTTGGACAGACCGACATATGATACAGAGGGGAATGAGTTCTACACCAATTTTGCTCAACACTCTACGGACATCTACAGTGCAAGAGTGAACGCGATGGATGTGGAGATGACAATGGAGCTCATATATAAAGTGATTGGTTGCATAGTCTGTGCTGAGGATCTTCCGGAGGTTGAGCCTCTACAGTTGTACTGCTAGGATAATTGGCTTCCACCAATCCTTGGGGATGCTCGATCCATGGAGCTTAACCCCAACCGAATGGTGGAGAAGTACTTCAAAATTAAAGTGATGAACGGGCTCATCCAACCAAGGTGGATCAAGGTTTATGTTTTCAAAATTGAGAAAAGGATGATGTACAATATAATTGTACAAGTTTTGATACCTAGTGGACATCCTTCGGAGTGCACAATAAACGGGGCCATCATGTACTACCAGATTGTGGAGAAGAAGTTAGTAAACCCTAGGTACACCATCATCTAGGAGATGCACCAAGTGGCTATCGCAAGGAAGAGTCGTACACTCCCCTATGGCAACCTGATCACCGCCATATGGGAAATAAGAAGGTTCCGATCACATCAAAGGGAAAGATTCAACCAAAGTACTACGATGCAAACTACTTCAGGTCAAATCATTGGCATTGGGTGGCGGGGAAATGAATTGATGGCAACGTCCCTACAGGAAATATGGAAATTCCTCAGGAAACCTAGAACGGGGCGAACCCTTCAGCTCCCATAGCAAAGGATCCTGCCACCACCGGTACTCCTGACCCGCGATCGGGTATGAAAGTTTTTAGGTATTATGGATATTTAAAAATATTTACGTTTTACGTTTTATAATTTTTATTTCATTTAACTTATTTTTCCCCAATAAGTCTTAAACATAGCTCTTGGGGCATCTTCATGAAGGACATGGCCGAGTACAAGGCCCTGACGCAGCGCAAAAACTGCAACTTGCAAAATATATTGGAAGAATTGGTGGAGCTGAGATCTATGACTACCGGTGTTATTA
>JAUOBV010232702.1:0-11655 GCA_032360425.1 Rubia occidens
ATTCTTGCACTGGTTCTTTAAGGTACAAGAATTTTTCTGATTATGATATTTCTGGTTTACTAAGTGCGTTATTTGCAAAGACCGAGCCTCGTATTCATCGTTCTGCAGTCAAGGATCTGGACTGGGTTGCTGCTATGGATTTTGAAATGGCTACTCTTCGCACTTAGCAGACATGGGAGTTGGTTCCATGTCCTCCCAATGTTAATGTTGTTGTCTCAAAATGGGTGTATCGTTTGAAGTACAAATCTGATGGCTCACTTGATCGGCATAAGGCCAGGTAAGTTGCTCAGGGTTTTCACAATTACCTGGTTTTGACTATGATCATACTTTTAGTCCTGTGGTGAAGGTATCCACTGTTCTTACTGTTTTATCCATAGCTGTCACAAAATATTGGCCCTTGAGACAACTTGATGTTAAAAATGCATTTTAAATGGCATTCTTGATTCTCCAGTTTACATGGAGCAGCCTGCTGGTTACAAAGATCCTATGCATCCCGATCATGTTTTTCATCTACGCCAAGCCATTTATGGATTGAAACAAGTGCCTCGTGCTTGGTTTCAACGTTTTAGTACCTTTTTGGTTGGCCTGGGTTTTGTGTGTAGTTATGCAGATACCTTCTTATTTGTTTTCTCATAGGGTGCCTCTTTACTATATTTACTGGTTTTATGTTGATGACATTATTCTCACCGGGAATGATGGTTATCTCATTCGGAAGTTTATTGATCGGGTTAATCAAGAGTTCAAGATTACCGATCTTGGCACTTTACAGTATTTCCTGGGATTGGAGGTTGTTCGTAATTCTGATGGCTTATTTCTTGGGCAAGCACGGTATGCCAAGGAAATTTTATTGCGTGCCGGCATGCGGAATTCGGTGCCGGTTGCTATTCCATTTGTGTCTTTTTCGCAACTCTCAAGTACTACTGGCAAGTCATTCGAAAATACCACACTTTATCGTTCTTTGGTTGGTGCACTATAATATTTGTCAATTACGCGTCCTGATATTTTTTATGATGTGAACACGGTCAGTCAGTACATGCAAGCACCTACTAGTGATCATTACCAAGATGTTACTCGAATTCTGTGTTATGTTCGTGGCACTATGCATTATGGTTTTCAGTTTCGCAAGAATTCTTCCGCTTTTCCAGTACTGGGTAATTCTGATGGTGATTGGGCTAGTTGTAATGAGACTCGTAGGTCTACTTATGGTTATGTCATTTTTCTTGGTGGTAATCTGGTTTCATGGAGTGCAAAGAAGTAAACTAAGGTCTCTCGTTCAAGCTCTGAATCAGAATACCGGACAATGGCCAATACTGCTGTAGAGCTAGCTTGGTTGATGAATATATTTTGGTATATTTCGGGACTTGGGCATCTCTTCCCGTGCACCACCTATTTTGTTGTGTGATAATAATAGTGCTCTCTTTCTTGCTCAAAATCCGGTTTCACATAAGAGAGCCAAACACATTGATATTGACTATCATTTTGTGCGAGAGATGGTGTCTTCTGGTAAGCTCAGGGTTGCTCATGTTCCTACAGATCAACAACTTGCTGACATTTTTACAAAGAGTTTACCTCGTCCTCAGTTTGAGTTCTTACGATCCAAGCTTTGCGTTGCGACCAGTCTCACGTTTCGCTTGAGGGGGGTAATAGAATAGATGAATTAGAATCAGGTTAAGAAAAGAAATCTTCTTTTAATTAGGCTTTGTATATATCATTTTTCATATTTTATTCTATCGTGTATATCTTTTGTACTGTCTATATATATGAATATATACAATTACAATTATTTGTGGGTTACACATTCTATGAGAGTGAGGATTATGACTTTGAAAAATACACACGCCGTACAATAAGTTTAACGAGAAGACGAGATAAAATGGGTCCGGTGATGAATTCTTTGGGAAGAACTGAAAAATCTCACATACTTCATCAATTTCTTCAAGTTTGATACCATATAGACTTAACCGCTTCTGTTAGGTGAATGAAATGAGTGGATGAAATTGAATTAAAAAATTTAAAAAAGTAGAATGTGTGGATAAATTTATTTAATTTTTTAAAAGAAAAATATGTACCAAACCCATAAAAATAGTAAATAAATGAAAGTGTGTAATGTCCAAATAAACGGAAGAAGTACTTTTATGACCGACTTTCACGCTTCTCAAATCTACATTTTTGTTTCCTTTCTTTTGGGTGGAAGACACACGGGGTAAAGATTCTAATACTTATTTCCCCCTCAATAATTACACACATTTCGAGATACATGTTTGACCGTTAATATGTTTAATTACATACAATAACAGCAAAATAAAAGTTGCACTTTAGAAACTACTTATTGCGACGAATTCAACCATATCACATACGATAATTTTTTTCTTCTAAATCTATTCAAATATACAATCAAATTTTAATAAAGAATAGTGTCATAAAGTTTGGGGTAGTTTAAGTTGGGACAGAGGGAGTAATATGTTTCCCTTGTATAACTTAAAAGGGTATTGGGATTTTAAATATCATAATCACCTAAAATTTTATAAAAAAATGACATTTATGTATGTACAAAGACTTGGGTGAGACAGTCTCACCTAATTTTATGGTGAGACGGAGGGTTTAAGTACAATTATTTAAAGATGGAAATGACATGGGGTACTTTTTGTAATTTGTAAAACTTTAGTTTGTACCTTGTCTCACCATAAGTTATGGTGAGCCGGTCTCATATGAGTCTTTCTCTTATGTATGAGTCCAGGATAGGAGTGCGAAATGATATAAGTTCTTCATTTGTACCAATTGATCAAATTATCAAAAAAAAAAAGTTAAACAGAAAGAAAATGTTAATTTTCACAACTTTTGTAATGATCATGATATTTTTAACTTAAACATTATATGATTTTAAATACATGTTTTTCCTTGGAAATTTTGAAATGAGAATGAGAACATATTTATTTTCAAATTATCCCTTCTTGCACAAGTATTGCATCGTATCATACATTTATGCACATTTTTAGTGCAATATATGAAGAATATATTAAACATTTATTTAATTAATGCAGTACATTTTTAAATTTTTTTGCTTCGATGCTGCTCATGCACGCTTATATATATGCAAGGCATCCAGTTGATTTCTTTGCACAGAAACTAGCTATTTTCAATTTACAAACAAAAGATAACTTCTTCTCTTTCTTTATTGTTGATCGATACATGGAATTGGTTTAATGATCAACCCCGGCTGAGATTTGACTATTTGATAAAATGAATCATCGAAACGGATAAATGAACCGTAGATAACCCTAATTTTATCACATTTAGATTGGCTTCCTATTATTCTGACTCCATTTGATAATATTATGTTAAAACATAAGTCAACCTTAATTTAATCAAAGTTGGATTCGATTCCTCTTATATAATCCGATTCCATTTAACAAAGCTTATTTTGAAATATATACGTAATCTAGGTCTGAAATCTAAAAACACACAATGACACACCCACTATGTGATCAAGATGAAAACAGTGAAGGATATATAGAGAGACAAAAGCAGATGAACATTCATTAGTAACATTAACCCAGATATTAGCCAAATTACAACAAAGCCTTCACATCGCTCTAAATAACTTTACTAGTTTGCGCCTCTTAACCGTGCGAAGTTCATACTTTGTCCTTTAAAACAGCAAGAATTCTTTCCACCATTAAACTCTGCAGATCTTTTTCAGGCGCACATTGTTTCTCTCCAGTGCTTTATCAACAACCCTTTTATTGGAAATAAGAATAGAAAATAGAAAAAGAAAGATAGAAAAATAGAAATAGAAAAAGAAAGATAGAAAATAGAAATGGAAAAATAGAAATAGAAACTAGAAATAGAATAGAAAAACAAATAAATATATAAAAGAAAATCGAAAAAGAAAAAATATATCCAGGAAATGACAATTTTACCCCTCAAAACGGATGTTTTGACCAGACTTAACGGTCTAACCTGATGGAAGGGCCACAATTCAACTTTTTTTGTAATTAGAGGGGTCTAAACTGTAAAAAAGAGATGAGGGATCGAAAGTGAACGATCGTGATAGCTAAGGGGTCAACGAAGTCTTTTGCTCTAAGTATATTACATTGTTTAAAGATACATACAAGTGAAAGGAATTAAATTGGGATCTAAATTTAGAAGTCAGGCTAGGATTCTATTCTCACTCTATCTCCTCAACTACACATGTTGGAGTTCATTAGATTAGGGTTAGCTCTTTGCTGAGTGAGTTTACATCGCTGGTATTTACCAAGTGGAATTTTAGTGATCATATAAAGCAAATACCCACATAAATCCTAGAAAATAGGAAAAGCATATGGATGGTTAATGCCAAGTTGCAGTCAAGTGTCTATATGGAAACTATGACTAACATACAGGGTATAGCCTTTTCAGCAGTGCCTGAAGAATATCAGATCCATGAGTCCATTCTCGTCAATTACGCCCAATATGTTCAGTTACGAGTTCGTATTAGATCTAGATGGTTATGCTAGCATTCCAAAATGCCACAAGTAACCAATCAATCGTATAGTCTGGTCAATACCGTTCCCTGTTAATATAGATCAAACTACAATCACGTTGGGGACCCTCGATAATCACAAACAAGTAATCAAATAGCACGCGGCAAAGTTTGATACGACAAGATAAAGTACAAACATGTCATCCACATTATATAACAATAATTGAGCATAGTGTAATAAAATACATGCCACACTTAATTATTATGAGAGCAAAACAACTAACAAGAATAATCACAATATTAACAAAACATTTTATGTAAGATCTAAAATTTTCAAACCATATGTTTAAATCAATAAGTATAATATAACATGCAATAACCACTTTTTAATCCAATTCGTTCTAGAATGATGAAAACGGTCACCTGAATTGAACATAGTTCATTGTGTTTGAAATTATTATAACTCCTTCGACCCTATCCGAACAACTTAATTTTCTCGTATTTTATTTGAAAAAAGGGGAATGATTTCTTTAGAATGAATTCTTAAGAAACCTATGCCTCCCCATATTTATATCACTCAGCAAAGGCACAAGACTTGCCTTACTTACTGCGTTAACCCATCTCAATTTAGCCTTGAGGGAATTGTAATATGGGATAGGTCCCCTGGGATGGGGTTTGGCCGTCCACCCCATTTTCCCTTTTATTATATATTTTTCTTTTTCTTTTTCTTTTTCCATTAATATTTATGTTTCTTTTTAATAATTTTCTTCAATGTTATTAGTTTATTTTTATTATTTATGTTTTTTATTACATTTATTTGTGTATTTATATTTGGGATGGGTAGGGAGTTGACAACATATTGATTTTTGAAACAAATTCCATAATATGATGTTTTATATATTTACCGATAATATCATATTAATTATATAATTTCCTATATAATTTAAATTCATTAAACCTTACTTACTATTTCTTACTTGATTAAATGTTTAATTTCTAATTTACGGATTTTAAATCTCGGTTTCAATCTATCATGACTTATTATAGCTCAGTATCTATTTCCCTTAGTTTTCTTTATTTCCTGAATAAGTATCTTTATCTAACGTACTAAAGATGAATATTATAATAACTTAACAGTTTACATCATTTTTAAATTTTCACTGTGTTCAAGTTTTACAAATTTCAAGGTGTAATCCAAATAAGAAAAATAAAACCATATCGTTCTTGTTTAAATTTAACTATTACATATGCATTGTATTCGTTAAGTGTGGGGGTTCACAGTCTCCCCCCCCCTCCGCTTGAGGAATTTCGTCCCTGAAATTCAAATCTTCCCTGTCAATAGCTCGAGGTATCTAACCCTAATGTATGCTTTCATTTTCCAAGTTGTCTCCTTTAACCTTATAGTTTCTCCTAACACTCAAAACCATTGAGGTCTCTTTAGTACCAAGAGTTTTAATTTTTCGATCCCATATCTTTAATGGAGCCTCCTCGTACATTGGCTTTTCATTCAATGCTAAATCCTCATGTTTTACAACATGTTCATGGTCAGGGTGGTACTTCTTAAGGAAGGAAACATGGAAGACATCATATAATCTCCTCAATTGGCTGGGCATGCATTTCAAGTTGCACGCAACTGGTCCGGCTCATTGGGTAATCTCAAATGGGTTAATGTATCTAGAACTTATCCTTCCCTTCTTACTATGCCGAACTAGATCCTTTTGACATGTTATCTTCATTTATCCGGTCAACAACTTAAAACTTCCAGTCTTTCCTTTGATTGACCGTAAAGCTCTTCTTTTGACTTTAAGCCGATTGAAGATACTACCCTACTATCTTAACTTTTTCCACAGATTCCTCAACCATCATTTTCCTATTAAGTGAGAAAATATTTTTCTTTCCAACTTCTTCCTAAAAAAGGGATTTCCAACACAATAGTTTCATACACCTCGAATAACCCTATGATTTCTTGAGTATAGAGTGACGTCAACTTTCTAGAGAATACGTAACGTGTATTGGCAGAAAATAAGCCAATTTAGTCAATCTACCTACCGATCCATTCCTATTATGTAATCTATTATGAACTGATCAACCTCCACTTTAGGACTTCCAAAAGTTTCAATAACCCCAATGATTTCTAATGCTCAGTTTTAACTTCCTGACCTGCTAAGCATCACACCATGAATTTTGCTATTTCCTTTTTCATGTCATCCTAAAAATACTTTTGTTTCAAGTCCCTATGCATTTTTCCTCCTCCTGGTGCACCGTATATTCAGACCGGAAGGATTCCTTTAGCACCCATTGTTTCATTTTTTAATCTCAAGATAAGGAGACCTATCTCTACATTCCCTAACCCCGTCACATTAATTTTTATATTTTGGTAACTTACCTTCAAATGTGAGCTTCATTCTCTAGACTAATAACTCCTTGGATCGTTGAGCAACCATTATCTCAGTGGGGTAAAACAGACTATACTCTTAAGCTGGGGAATACAACTTGGTTAGGCTCAAATATACTTTAGATAATATTTTTGTCTCCCTTACCATAATATGGTGAACCACATTCACCTTGTCGGGGAAGATAAGTAATCACACAATCTTAACCTTACAAAAAATTCATCTGCCAAAATTGGAGCATAGTAAAATCTATGAGATAAATGATACATTAGATTCTTATAGTCTTACGTTACTTCAAACATGACTCTATATAGACAGTGTCATCATTCTTCGCGGAAAAAACTATCGTGGCAAGTTTGAGGTTATGTGTGGATAATTGTTCCCATATGACTTCAACTTCCGGGAAGCATAGGCGCTTGCATGGCCTTTCTGCATCAACTGCACCCTAAGTCGTTTCCCATAAAATACAATCCATTATTTTCCTCGACAAGACAATGATTAGGGCAGTTCTTAATCGCTTATTTTTTTCTCTTAAAATTATTGGAAGATGGTTTATGTCTTTTCATTCAAATCATACCTAACTCCCTTCTAGGTTAGACAGAACAAGGGGGACATTAATTTGGAAAAAATTCTTTTAAGCCTCTAGAGTATCCAACCAATTCTAGAAAACTCTGAATCTCCATGCTATTGGTGGGCACCATCCAGCTTAGGAAGGATTTCACCTTAGAGGAATCTACCGATATCCCCCTTCCTTAGTAATCACGTGTCCTAAAAGTTCACTTGGCTTAGCCAAATATTACTCTTGCTAAACATAGCGTATACCTTATGTTCCTTAAGTAGTTATACCACCTTCTTCACGAGTAACTCATGCTCCTGATGAGACTTTGAATAGACCAAGATATTATAAATGAAAATGTTGAAAACTAATACAAGTGCGGTCGAAACACTCGATGCATAAGATCAATCAATCAGTCGTGAGTCACTTCAAATGGCCTCACCAGGGATTCGTAATGACCTTACCAAGGGTTAAAGACTCTCTTTGGAACCTAATCCTTGTTTACCCGTAAGTGGTAGCATTTTGGTCATAGATCCACTGTGGAAAATACAAATACTCCTTGGAGTTTATTGAGAAACTCCTCAATGATGCAAGGGGTACTTATTTTTTACCGCCACATTATATAGACATTAGTAAGCGTTACCCATCCATAGAGGCCATATTTATTTTCTTAATAAAAACATCGGAGATTCCTTAGACGGTATAATTGGTTAGATAAACCCTTGAGTTGACAAATCCTTGAGCTGTACCTTCAACTCATGTAGTTCTAGTGGTGCCATGCAATAAGGGGTTCTAGAAACTGGATTGGATTAATGGTAAACTTAGTTTCCCTTTCTAGGGGCAAGCTTATAAGTTCCTCAGCAAATACAAAGGGAAGTCCCAAACTACCGGTATATCTTACCTTTTCACTTGACATGCTGGCTTATTTATGAAATAAGGCAACATTCTAATTCCCTCCATATAAATCATCTTTCAAGCCTTGATGCCAACAACCATTATTGAGGATGACATCTTTCATCCTACGATTACCTAAATATTTGGTTCTCTCCGGTTGTATCAGCTTAACTTACTTCTTATGACAATTTAATCTGACAGGTTTTTTTTTATAGCAAACGATTCCATGCACAGTATAATTTTGTATCCTTTTTAAAGGTAGGGCACTTAATTCCATCGATAACACAATTAGTTAGGGTTTTAACATCATTGGTGGGAGTACTAACTTCTAACCTATAGGGTATGTCCTCTGTCTTATCTTCCATGTTTTCAAGAAAGGAATAACTAGTAAGTAAATGATAGTATCTAGGACCATTCAAACTTTAGCTGGACTACCCTAGATAGAGAGGGTACCTTTAATGACATAGGTCGATACGGGTTCTTTTTTTCTTCAAGGCATAATCCAAGCCTGCACTTTTGGCCTACCACTTCCCCTGGCTCCACCCTTTGGAGCAAGTTTAATCACCGATCCTTATACCAAGAGCTTGAGATTAGTATCTCGAATGAGGCATGGGGTACTTTGATATTATATGCTCGGAACTCCTACATCGTAGACATCTATTTGTCTTTTTCTAGCAATCCTTCTTTTCATGCCTTCCTTTTCTACTGTACGTGCAATGGACTCGAGGTAATTATTCCTGACCAATACAATTACTTGGACCACGCTTTTTGGTCAAAGGCTGGGGAACGTAATTTCTAATGGAAACATAGCAACCTTATCCACCTCTCATCCGTATATCCTAGATCCCGGAAGGTTCAAGTAATGCTTTGAATCCAATTTTAGGCTACTTCGTCATCTTATCTGTTGTTAAACCTTGGTTTCTCCTTAATCTATCATTAGGTTTTTATCCCTAACTGCACAACCACTGCAGGGTGAAAAATCAGAACCTGCAAGCTTTTACAAACATTACATACTCCTACCACTACTACTACAGTCACTCTAGATTATATTTTCAACAAATCATAAGCCCTTAATTGGGGTCACATCCTTCATCGTGCTCAGTATCATAGGACACTCAATTCGCAAGGTCACCCCAAAGTACATTGACAATTTGATCAATTGTCTTTAAAGCGGTATCTGCGTGCCTCCAACCTTGCTCGGTTAGTTTCCTATAATGCTCTGCCATCTGCCTATGCAAGAATCGGATGCCACCTTGAGTTCAGGTTAATTCTTGAATAATTTCATGGTGTTCTCTACCTCGTTGTTTATGTCATACGATATCTCTGTCGTCTCTAACCTGTTCTTCATTAACACATATGCTCCCGACTCTCCAGTTTAAGTATTTTAGTGATTAACCTCTGTTGCTCCCAAAACATGGCCAACGCTGCCCAGTTAGGGTAAGACACTTGTTTGATATTTCGGTTAAAGTTTATATGAGGTTGGACTTTCTACATTTAACAACCAACTCTTGTTGTATAGGTTTTGAAGATTCGTATGGTCTTGTTTTGGGTTTAAAATTTTATTATTATTAATTAGGTACCTTTCAATTTAAACTAAGAATCTAATTCAAACTCTGAGCTGGCCATCCCCAAGTGATTGAAAGATTTTCTCAATTCAAATAAAAAGGTCACTTTCTTAGTTTTATTTATTTTAATTTTGATTTCATATTTTAATCCAATAGTTCCTAATGGAAAATTTTGGATACAACCTGAAGTTTGTGTAGTCAAGATTCCACAGCAATTTCCAGAATTTCCTTAGACTTGTGTCAGTTTGATTTTGATGAGGCCATAACTCCTTAAAAATAAAATGATAGGTTTTATTTACCGTGTGACAACCATCATTATTTAGTTTCCTCACCGGTATATCTGGTGTTGAAGAAGACACATTTGTATGTATAACTATGATTCTTAGAATTATTTCAAGAGGGAAGATTGATTTGATCAACGGTAATATCCATTGATTTTGTTCTGTGATAAGACCACTCACCTTAAGATTGGTATGGAATCCAATCGTTAAATGTGCCGACAAAGGATTTTGTATATTAGATATCTATTTATCAGTTTCTTTGATTTCCCTTCCATTTGTAACTTGCCAGGCCAAATTGTCTTTAATAATTTATTTATCCCATAAAATTGATCTCTAGCCCCAAGAATCATGTGACCTAGGAACCATTGTAAGAAATTCCTTATTTCTCATGTATTTCTCTTTATATACTTTGTATAGTACAGTTTTTCTCTGTAACTATATTCCATGCTTGCTTTCTTTAGATTTACAAATCTTCCTCCTTCCAGTGCACCATTTTCTTCTTGCTCATTTCCCCATACAAATTTTGTTATTATACTATCTTGATTTGTAAGTATGGTTTTTGGAATCCTAAAGATTCCAAGGTGGTAAATAGCCACGGATGATAATACATGTTTAGCAAGTGTGATTCTACTTCGTAGAGATAACAATCTAGTCTTCCAGGAAGAGAATCTTTGTCTGAATCTATCAATGAGCTCCTTGAAGATTTGAACTTTAGGAGGTGAAAGCTAATATCCATACCTAAATACTAACCCCCCAAAAACCTCTTCCCTGAATATTGATTGTATACCGTGAGAATTGCATCATACTCTCCGATGTATTTGGGCTAAACATCATGGAGCATTTGTGGAAGTTAAGCCCCTGACCTGAATATCTTGCAAATAGATTAATAGTCTTTGCAATGCCATCCACGGACCTTGTATTGCATTATGAGAATATAATACAATCTATGTTACCCCGACTCGGATTTAGTGTCATATCCGAGTAGGGATTGGATACGGCAACACTCAAATTTTCTATTTTGACCGACACGGCGATTCGGTCAACTGAGTGTCTATTTGACACGTCCATCATATAAAGTATCATAAAATATATTTTGACACGCTGATATTTATTATTTTATAAATAATAATAAATGTAATTAACCTATGATATAAAAGATGGTATTATAATTATATTGTTTCACATAAACTATGTGTTATTATATATATTATAATATTATAACATTGTTCTTACTTATTTAGCATTGCATTCTTGTATAAGATAATATATCACCGTTGTCTAATAATATATATTATATTATGTTTTTATTCTTACATATTTATATATAATATTATAGTTTAGTATAATAATTATTATTGTTATATATATTTCTTATTCTTCTATATAAGATTGTAATTTGGTAGTATACTTTTTATTATATCTGAGTACGTCTCTTGAAAGACGGTCTTTCCATAAGTCATGGAAAGACCAAGGTTTAAAGTGTAAATTAGAAGAAATTAAGATA
>JAUOBV010232808.1:0-11654 GCA_032360425.1 Rubia occidens
CCTGTAATGAGAATCACCATGTACTACTTCATAGTTTGTATTTGAGCAAGGAGTGAAGGTAACTCGTCGAGACAGTTTTGAAATGAGTTTCAGCATTTATTCTGTCTGTGGACACATTACACTATCCCAGGCTACACACTTCTTGTAACGGTCATCCAACCTTGCCATTAACTTCTTTTGCAACTCCTCAATCAACATAAGTATAAGGTGGTTTCTCAACCCTCTAATCCAATTGTTGAAAGACTCTGCTGGTTGTTAGTTACGTTGTCACACTTCAAGGCGTCGAGAAAGTGTATCTTGCCCACAAAGCATCACCAAGGGAATTCAAGTACTAATAAGCCTCCACATTTAATTCCTTCATCTACTCCATTGCTATTGTGAAATCCCTTTTGTTATATGCCATAGCAGGTCTCCAGAACAACTTCTTAAAAATATCTGGAGGGTGCTTTCTACGAAAATTGACATAGATGTGCCGTTTGTACCTCCTCTGTGTGACGTGAGGCACAATATCATCAATCACCTTATCAAGGACCTGTATTATAGAACATACACTGCATAAGTAATTTCGGGTAAAATTAGAAAAAAAATTAAATCATATACGGTTATATCTGCACATAAGTACAATAAGTAGGGTTATATCTACACATAATTAAATCACATAGGGTTATATATGCACATAATTAAATTATACAGGGTTATATCAGCACATATTTAAATCTTATTTGGTTATATCTGCACATAATTAAATCGTACAGGGTTACATCAGCACAAATTCCTAACAGTGAAAAACTATGAACCAATCAACAACCAACACATTCTTCACAATATGCACACAAATACTAAACTCTAACAGTCATGATACATATTCAACCAGCTAAACCATAAACTCCAAAAAAAGGTATATGATAACCAACATTCTGCCGATCAGTCATGAAAGTCCAAAGTTTGTCTTCCGCAAATCCTCCAAAGAATAACTCCAAATGTTTGAAAAATAAAAGCCAACAATCTTTGGATTCAGACTTGACATTCACAAAGGCAAAGGGGAAATGCTATCATTCGGGTCATTCGCAATTGCACTAAGCAAAACCCCATCATACCGCTCCTTAAGGTGACAGCCGTCAAATCCCATAAACAGATTGTTTCCTGCTAGAAATCCCTTATTTGCAAAATCAAATCCAATGAAAAACCTTTTCACATATGGCATTGGTTGGCCTGGGTCATATTGCATCATCACCTGACTGCCCGAGTTACTGTTCCTCACCCATTTGCAATACCGTGGGAAGGTTGTGAATGATTCACCGTGGCTACCATCTAGCATCGATTCTACCAATTTCCTTGCTCTCAAGTGTTTCATCACTACCTCATTAAAAACTTGTCAATCGGCCTGAAGCATTGCAATAAGCTTCTTCGCTATCCATCTCTACGTCAGCTTCACCTTCTGCCTACAGTTATGTTTTCTATCCAGGGTGTGAATAATAAAAATATAGCCATCGGGTAGTATCGAGTTGTGGAGCCTCCATCCACAATTATCATCAGAACACTTAACTGTGACTCTACTCTTTTCGCTCTTCACGTGTTTAAACACGAAGCCCTTCTGTATTGAGAAGTCAAGCAACAAATCCTTAAAATATTTTTGGGTCTGGAAACTCATCCCCTTGACCAGTTTTATTTTGTCCCGTCTTTGATATTAAAATTCTCTGTGTTGATGCGTTTTTTCATGGGATTGTCTTCTAAGTCAGTGTATGAGAATTCCTCCAAATCCGGTACTGTGTCACTGCAAGCATCATCATCCGACTCAATCTCAGAACTTACCTCAGTGTACTGATGATACCAGTCATGGTCTTGGCCTGAATGACCTTATTTCTTGGGTTCTGCACATAATCTTCCTCTTACGAGCTATCTTCTTCCATTAATGTCTCGGCCACAACTTTATCGGCTTTTTCGATTGCCCATTTTCAACTTCTTCACTTTGTTTGTTACCTGATTTTTCCATCATTTCAGTGTTGCTTCTCTCACCCCAAGGACCACCTTTCGAAGGGTTAACCACCTCATAATATACCTCTAGCTTCTTTCCTCCACCATATGAAGCAAACATATTTGTGACATCCTCTTCGGATTGCAGCATCAACCTATCATCACCATGACTCAGCTTGATTTCCAAATTTTTCCACGCCCCAACATCACCAAAGAACCCCTCCATGAAATCCCATTTTAGTACCACAAGAGAGCATCTTTCAGGATTTAAACCCTCAAGTGCATTCCAACGGCTACCGTGACGGAGTATAATTGTGTACACTTCATCCTACTACATTGAAAAACAAAGGCAGAACTTATAAAATACAGAAAAATACACTAAGGGTTATTTCTTCATATATAATACAGTTAGGATAATATCTGAACATATAAAATATACATAGGGTTATATATGCACATACATGAAACAATCAGGGTTATATATGCACAAATAATATGTATTCAGGGTTATATATGCACATATAATAAACAGTCAGGGTTATATATGCATATACAATGTACAGTCAGGGTTATAACTGCACATCTATTAAGCAGCCAAAGTTATATATACACTAACACGATACAAATTATAAGAGCAGATTCACCAAACTTGATACCAAGGTTTGATTACACAACAACGAGGCCTAATGTCCAAGTCTAAGTTCAGTATCATCACAGCACTTCATCATTTCAATATATAACTTCACCAAATTTCCCAACAACAACATTCAAGATATTCCTAAATCTAGTTCACCAACTTGGACCATACCACCCACTCCATATACGCAACAACATGAGAATTATCCAACAATCATTCAAAATTATCACACATCCGCCCAAAAACAATCACAAAAAGTCATATATCATAATCACATTCAACATCATCAAGAAGAATTATATAAAAAACATCTATTATTTTACAACCATACATTCTAACACAATACCAAAATATTCTACATCCCTCAATCATGAGTCCATCCGCCATTACCACATATTATCCATGCCTCATCTAAACCCCCTTCAACATTTTAAACCATAGGTACATAAGCAGAGCACCATAACAGCCACACACACAACACTAAGCATCTTCGAATCATCATTCCGGACATTACACAACAAAAACTATGAACAGCTTGGGTAACCCTAGTTTCTTAACAAATATGCCGTGTTTCTATATTCAAAGAATGAGAACTTATTTTAATATACACAATCAAGCTCTTAACATCAATAATCAAAAAATTTTGATGAATTTTAGAAACAATTTTAGAAAGATCTAACTATCTAGGGTTACACTTTCAATTATCCCAGGGTTATATGTGCAATTTCGTCAATTATGTATTGTTATATATGCACTTCACTCAAAATAAAAAAGATCAAAAGTAAAGAACCTAGAGAGAACGAAGAATATTTTCTCTCTAGCCTCATCTTGAGATCTAAAAATGAGCATAGGTCCATATATATTGTAGCACAAAATCATAAAATGGCAAAAAACCTAGTAGCCGTAACCGGCACAGGGGTGAGATCTGGCACGGCCCGTATCGGCTGAGACCTCCTCGTGCCGGTGCGAGACATCGGCCTTGGCATGAGCCGCGTGCCAGCCTCATGCTGGCATAACACGTGCAACCTGGCATGGGTCGTCGGCTGACACTCAGTTTTTAATTCTTCTGATCCGCGTCCCACGTCGTTTGACCCGCCCTGTCAGCTGGAACATCATTTTTCTCAGTACCTTGGTATGGGACGTGTCGTTCTTCGCACCCCATTGGGCGATCTTAGCATAGGTGACTTGAAATGGCTTGGACCGTGTGAAATGGGATATTCCACGCCAATACTTAGCCAAATTTGGAGTGAAAAGAAGGTAAAGGCACACAGCCGGCACAATTTGGCAGGGCCCCTGCTAGAGCTTGGCACGGCTCCTGGCATGGGCCATGTGGCATGAAACGGACCATGCTAGGTGAAGCTCTCATGCTGGCATAGTGCGGTTCATGCTGGTCCGTGCTGGCCGTGGCTGATTCAGTTGGCTAACTTGTTTGCTTTGCTAAGGGTGAACTGTTAATCCGATTTGGGAATTAAAGTAGTTGATTTTATAGTGCTCGAGAAGATGAATCTAATAGTGCCACCTTAAGGGATGATTCTCCTCGGATCCTTCCCAGAACTCCATGTAACCTCGGAAAATGATCCCTCAATTTCTTTCTTTGCATTCTTGAACTTTGAATCTGCCTTTCTTGGGCTCAATTCCATCTACTACCACATTTTGGAGTCCGAGGCCTTCAATCTACCACCATCCTTGTAAATGGCCTTCAATATTTTCTACCATTCTTGCGAATGACTTTCAAATATCTACTACCACCCTTGTGGATGGCCGTCTACAAAAAAAAAAGTACTCACTGGCAACCTACTAATGAGATAAAAAGAAATATCTAGGTGTCCGTGAATACAAAGTGTCCATTCATTAGTTTCAATTAAGTCTACAAAACTCAGGATTTTGACAAGAAAACCAATAATGGTCGTATAAACTCTTTGTCGTGTAAACCTAACTAAAATTAGCAATCCACTAAACAAAAGATAATAAGAAATGTGTCAAGCTAACACATGCATAATGGTGCTCATCAATGCCCCTACACTTAAACCTTTACTGGTCATCGAGTAAACAAAAACAAGAAAACATCTAAGCAAAATGTAACATGCAAAGAGAAGTTAGCCAATACATTCAACTTATTCCCAAGTTACTCTAGTTTCCTCAAATAAGTAAGAATCTCACAACTCTCACACTCCCCGAAGATATTAAAGTAACCTAACCACCCAAAATATATTGAAGAAAAAGGTAAGTAAAAAAGATAATTTTTGAAGTAGCTTACTTCCCCAAATAGTCCTCCAAAAGCAATCCAAGAGTTGTTGCCAAAAAAACCTTTAAGGATATTGCCAAAGGATCGTCAACTTAGTTTCTGTTTTCTCTAAACTTCTCTCATTTTTCTTGAATGGCCTTTTGGATTTTAATCCTAGCATTCACACATGTTGAGCTCACCATCTCACCTTTTTCCACACAACCTCTCATTTTTTTACTAGGTTTTCCAACCTGGTTGGGCCTAGCTCCTCTTTTACCTAGGTCTTTTGACCTATTTGGGCATTCTTCCCATTTTTGCCTAAGTTACCCTTTCGGGTTTCAATTTAGCCGAATAAATATTTATATATATTTTTTTCAGTTTTTTTGTGCAGCATAAAATACCCTAAAGTTGGGATTCATACTACGAAACAATAATGAAAAAAAATTACACCACCAAAGTTTCAAAACACACCCTCAAATACAACTACCAATAGGTGCCCCCACACCTAAAAAACAACAAATAACTAAAAAGTTCAACATCCAAATGGGGGGACTACCAAAACAAGAAAAAAAAGCAATCATCCAAACAATAATCCCAACAGTAATCATAAGCTAAGTCTCATGCAAAAGAGATGCTACCATAGAGGTGTTCCAACTCCTCTTCGTACACTTATTTTATGCATTGTCCCTAATGCATATAACCAAGGGAAAAGTTGTAAACATCGAGAGATACTGAATGTCACCTCCGGCGCCTGACCTCATGCCTCTGCCTGCTCGGATCTGGATGGTAGTAGGCTTCTCTGATGCCTGATGTGCTCAGCCTATCATTGATCTCCCGAATGCCATCCTCCAAGCTCCCCAAGTTCTCCCTCAGGTAGTGCAACTGACCGTTAAACCTATCAAATCTCTCTGTCGTGTCCCACTCATGGTGATTTAGTTGCGCGCCAAACCTGTGAACATCGTGCCTAAACCTGAAGATAGAGTTATGATGTGCACCATTATGCATGCATTAACCGATGAATTTAACACATTTATTATCATCTTTTGTTTGGTTGATTTCTTGTTTTTGTTAGGTTTGCATGACAAACGGTTTGGACGAACATTATTGGTCTTCTTGTCTAAATTTGGCATTTTGTAGACTTAATTGAACCTATATCTTCTCTTTGATCTCATTAGTAAGTTGGCCGTAAGAGTTTTCTCATTTGCTTTTGTAGAAGGCTATCCGCCAGGGTGGTTGTAGATATTTGAAGGCCATTCACAAGGATGGTGGAAGATATCGAAGTCTATTCACAAGAATGGTTGTAGATTAAAGGTCACAGACTCCAAAGCATGGTAGTAGGTGGAATTGGGACCAAGAAAGACAGATTCGAAGTTCAAGAAGGCCAAGGAAGAAACGGAGGGATCATTGTTCTAGGTTTCACGGAGTTATGGGGAAAATATAAGATGAAGCCGTCGTTGAGAGTGTCACCATTGGATTGATCCTATCGAATGCTATAGAGTTGACTATGAGAACTCCAAATAAAATAAATGGTTCACCTGTAGCGGAGCAAAGAAGTTAGCCAAGCAAACCAGCCACGGTTAGCGCGGACTACACAAGCTCGGCACGAGCCAAAGCTAAAACGACTCGCACCACTTGTCACGACCTGTGTCAGGGGAACTTGGCACTGCCTGTACCACCTGATATAGGCTGTGTCGAATTCCAGCATGAGGGATCTCCATTTTGGCCGGTCGTGCACTCCAAATCACATTTTCACTTTAAAAATTGCCTAAGAATGGGAGCGGAACGTTCCATTTTAAATGGACCACGCCGTTTCAAGTCACAAATGGCAAAACCAGTCCACCAGGTGTGAAAAATGATACAGGGTACACAAAGGTACTGAGCAAAATGAGGCTTCAGCTGTCGGGGCACACCAAACGATGCATGGCATGGATCTGAATGAGCAAAATGTAGAGTCGGCCGATGTTCCACACTGAATGGCATGGGCTGTGCTACCACGAAGGGGATAACCCATGCCATTGCTGGTGGCCTACACCAACACGATCAGCATGGCCCATGTCAAGGCCATCATCCCGCACCAGCACGAGATCTCCTTGGCCGGCACTGGCCGTGTCCAGAGGCACTCCCTGCGCCAACGGTGGCTGCAAGGGTTTTTGGCCAGTTGTGGGAAATTTTTTTATCCCAATTCCCTACTAATATATATATATACCTTTGTCTACTAGGATTTAAGACATGCACATTTTTAGATCTCAAGGGTAGGCTAGAGAGAGAGAGAGAAACTCTCCCTTCTCTCTAGTTTTTTTCTTCTCATCTTTTTTTTTCCTGCCCAAAGGTGTTGAATCCAATGAAACAATTGGGTTCAATGCTTAGGGAGTAGGGATCTAACTTGGGAATAATATTTGCATTCATGTGTTAATGTTTATTTTGTGAGATTCTAGATCTACCTATTTCTATGTGTTTAGTGATTATTATGTTGACTTGTTCTTAATATTCTTGTGAATTGCATAATTGTCACACTTTATTGTCACACAACTAATTCTACTTTCATGTTGGTGCACTATTGCTACTCCCTGGTTAAGGAAACCTAGATGCGCAAAGGTTATCGTTGTTAATTATCACTATCGACCATGCATCTAGTTAGCCGACCAAAGAGGTCTGAACGGTTACTAGTAGAGATAGATTGTGTAGCAAACTATAATTATCTTGTTGATCCTGGTGCCATCGATAAAATGGCTACTTCTTTTGCCTCTGTAGGCCTAAGGGTAGTTCGTTCGTGTTGTTCCGCCCAGGACTTAATCGCATAAGAGAGAATTAGACCAGTACAATGATCCATAGTCATTGTTGCACTCTTCTAGTTGCGGAGGTGAAACTGATGGAAGATTTGATACGCGCACCTCTATGTGACAGATAGGGGAGAATTTTTTACCATTTCCCGCACCACATGTCATGCACACTAGAATAGGTTTTAGTTCTGGTATTTGATGAAGACGATGATCGAATAACAATGACCATGTTACGTAAATATTCCCTGAGTGTTAGTTTATATTGTTTATTCTCGAGATCAATTGCAATCTAGTAGTTGTTAGAACAAACTCCCCCCAATTACTACTTTCACAACACTGTTTATTCTTAACACATGGTCAGATTGACGACCCGACCACGGTTATGTTTGGTTAATTATTAGATTCCTAACAACTCTTTGGATGACCTGGTACTTGCCACTATCTACAATTCTTGGTAGTATAGAAGTTGGAATGGGAGCAACATATAAATATTATCTTTAACCTTTAACCATCCTCTTCTTTTGTTTAACAATGCTCGGGAGAGGGCGGGTTAAATTTTGGAGCCATTGTCGGTGATGTTAGTTTAACGGTCTAGTAGTTAACTTGCATAACTTGTTAGTTGAGTAAGCAGTGTTGTCTTTGTTTTTTTTATAGTTTTTTTAAGGAAAATGTGGGGAGAAAGTGTTTAGCCTATGAAGCTCTGTAGGGTTTGTCAATTTGATCACCCTACAGATACTTGCTCCTGGTTGAGTGAATATGGCAAGGGAATGGAATTTTCCGCATTGCAAGATCTACGGGAAGGAGCATGGAATTATGCCTCGACTCACCTAGGTTTGTCAAGGGACACACCCCCAGGTCCACTTGTGACAAAATACTTATAACTTTAGCCAACCATGGTAAAGTTAGTGACTCAATCCAAAATTAAGTATTTGGTTGCATAAGGGACTTTTGAAATCAACTCTTCTCAAGTGTTGAAAGAATTGGGGGGCAAGTGACCGATTTGATCGGGAAAATGAGTAAACTGGTGGGAAAGTGGAAGCTATTTGATGAGGAAGCTCTGCCACTTCCTCCTTTGGATAGCATGAGGAATGAGTAAAGTGAGGAACACAACAAGAAACCAACCATTGTGAGGTTATCTTTCTTTGAAACTATCAATTTTGTGCCTGAATGCAAGGAAATGTTGAAAAAATTGTGTGATTCAAAGTATGGGTCTAGGAATGAAATGGAAAAGCAACCTCCCTCTCTCATGAAAACTGACCTTCCCCTCAAGTGGAAAGATCCTGACATGTTTGTTATTCCTTGCACAATTCATGGGACTTTGATTAGAGATGCTATTGCGGATTTAGGGGCATTCATTAATATTATACCTTACTCTCTGTATAGATTATTGAATTATCTAAAAATGCATGCTACTGGGGTGGTAGTCCATTTTTCCAATCACTCCACCATATACCTAAGAGGTGTTGCTGTGGATGTGATGGTCCAAGTAAATGGACTAACATTTTTGGTATATTTTTATGTCCTATATATGGTTAACGAGAAAGATACCAACTCAATATTGTTGGGGAGGCCTTCCTTAAAAACTGCTAGGGCTAAAGTCGACGTGCATACATGAAAGTTAACATTAGAGTGTGGTGATAATATTGTGGAGTTCAGCATGTATAAAAATGTGAATTATGTTTTCGATGAGTCTTCCCTCGCTATGAGTGATGATCTTGAGGTCACTGTGCAAGAGGTTTTTTATGAAGCTATGAATGTAGCTTTAGTAAAATACCCCTTGACCAATGATTATGTTGATACTAGGAACACCTGTCTAGTGGAGAATGTGGGAGAATTTGAGTCCCAAGTTTATACTCACATAGAGACCTTACCCAAGAACTTAAATGACCTAATGATGCATGGGGCAAAGCCTTCAATAGAAGAACCACCCGTAGTTGAACTTGAGCCTTTACCTGAAGACTTGAAGTATGCTTTTTTAGGCTAGGGTGAGACATTACCGGTGATTATTTCTAGTAAGCTCACTAGTGACCAAAAGAATATGCTGATTAAGGTGCTTAAGAAATTTAAGGGAGTTATAGGTTGGACTTTAGCCGACATCTCCTCAATTTGTATGTATCGAATATTATTAGAGGAGGATAAAAAACCCGTATGCCAACCTCAAAGGCTGTTAAACCTGCCAATGATGGAAATAGTCAAAGCTGAAGTCCTTAAACTACTTAAGGCAGGGGTGATGTATCTTATCTCCGATATTAAATAGGTGAGTCCCACTCTAGTGGTGCCAAAAAAGAGTGGGGTGACCGTGGTAGAGAACAAGGATGGGGATTTGGTCCCCAGTCATATTCAAAATGGGTGGCGAGTTTGTATTGATTATCGTCGCATAGATGCGGTAACTCGCAAGGATCATTTTCCCCTACCTTTCATTGACTAAAACCTTGAAATATTAGCCGATCGCTCACACTACTACTTCCAAATGGCCATCGATCCAGAAGATCAAGAGAAAATAACCTTTACTTGTCCCTTCGGGACTTTTTCCTATGGACGTATGCCTTTCGGCTTGTGCAATACACTGGGTACATTTCAGAAGTACATGGTTAGTATCTTCTCAGATTTTATGGAGCGCTTCATCGAAGTTTTCATGGATGATTTCACTATTTATGGAGATTCATTTGACTCATGCTTACATCATCTAGAACTTGTGTTAGAATGGTGCATTGACATCAACTTAGTCTTAAACTCCGAGAAGTGCCACTTTATGGTGAAAAGGGCATTGTTGTAGGTTATGTGGTGTTGGCTCAAGGTCTAGAAGAGGACAAGGCTAAAGTGGATACAATCAAATCCCTTCCTTACCCTATATCTGTGAGAGACATTAGGTCATTCTTAGATCACACCAATTTTTACCGGTGTTTAATTAAGGATTTCTCTAATATTTCTTCTCCATTGTGCAAATTATTGCAAAAGGATGTTCATTTTGTTGTTGATGAGAAATGTAGAAAAGTCTTTGACACTTAGAAGAAAATATTTGTCACTGCCCCCATTATCCAACCCTCGAATTAGTCTCTTCTTTTTAAAATAATGTGTGATGCAAGTGATTATAAAATAGGAACGGTGTTAGGCCAAAGGGTATGGAGACTTACACATGCCATTTACTATGCATCAGTGACTCTTAATGATGCACAACGTAACTACTCTACTTCAGAGAAAGAGTTACTGGCCGTAGTTTTTACACTTGAGAAGTTTAGACAGTATATTTTAGGCACCAAGGTCATTGTATATACCGATCATGCCACCCTCTGTTATTTAATGACTAAGAAAAAGGCAATACCTAGGCTCATTAGGTGGATACTTCTTTTGAGTAAGTTTGATCTTGAGGTGAGAGATAAAAAAAGAAGTGAGAATGTAGTGGTTGACCATTTAAGAAGACTACCAACACTTGAGAGCTTAGATCACACTAAGGAAAATGTTAAGTTGGAACACATTTGGGAAGAATTTCCCGACGAACAATTGTTCGGTGTGACAACTGGACAACCTTGGTATGCTGACATAGTGAATTACCTTGCCACGGGGAGTTCCCCCCCATTACTTTGATCAAAACTGAAAAAATAGGCTAGTGAATGAGGCAAATGAATATTTTTGGGACGATCCTTACCTTTGGAAACATTGCTCCGATCAAGAGATTAGGAGATGTGTTTATGAAGAAGAGGTGGAGCCCATCCTTAGACTTTGCCACTCCTCCTCCGTAGATGGACATTTTGGGTATAAAAGATACACTAGGAGAGTAGAGGAATGTGGACTTTAATGGCCCAACATGTTGAAGTATTCCTAAGAGTTTATTCTAGCTTGTGATAGGTGCTAAAAGAAGGGCAATATCTTAGTCAAAATGAGATGTCCCAAGTTCTCTCGATGCCAGTTGAGATATTTAATGTGTGGGGGATGGATTTCATGGGCCCTTTCCCCATGTCCCATGGCAATTATTATATCTTAGTGGGTGTGGATTATATGTCGAAATGGGTCGAGGCCAAAGCCATAAAAAACAATGATG
>JAUOBV010233130.1:0-11650 GCA_032360425.1 Rubia occidens
GGAGCTTAAGCCGAGCATTTCTAGTGCCTTTCTTAAGGTATGAGACCTTTCTCCCCATTTTGTTACAAATTTACTTGGATCTGTCTTTTTGTTTTAGCATTTGCCTATGCAATATCTCTTTTTGATGCTGCAGTTCAAGGGACCATGCTGGCAAGCAAATATAAAAAGTTGCCTTGACTTTATTCCATGGAAAAAAAGTATACTTGAAACCCACTAAATCCTTCAAGTAATCCATAGTTATAAACCAAACTCAATACAAAAACATGCGTATGTATAATTTATTACCTCAACACACATACAGGAACGTAAAGCAAGAAATGAAAGCATGACTACTCAGAAAACTTAAACGAAAAAAAAACTCAGGAAACTAAAGCATATTAGGTATCTACAGATGTTGATATACATTATCAATGGAGGAACATAAAGCATACAGGAACATAAACTACAAACGTTTATCAACTAAAGCATTCACGAAAAAGACAATATAAAAAATAACCACCAAAAGTATGCCGATAAAACAACATAAAAAATTCCAGAACTTACCGAAATTGTATTGATAGCTTGTAGTTGAGACTTCAAAGATATCGACTAAAAGTTCTGACCGCTAGAAAATTATTCGCTTCATTAAATCGGATTGGAATGGAGGCCGTGGACTAAATTACAAATGTGCCAGAAGTTCTGTGTAAATGAACAAGAAGAATAACAGCAGAACAAGAAGTCCTTAACGAAGTTCGTAAATGACGAATGTGCCAGAACCGGAACCCTTCAGTTACCCAATAACAATAAGATTTAAGAGTCGCAACAAAAGAATACAAGTCAATTCAAGATATTAACTTAACTAAACTAAAAATTTGAGATTTAAGATAATAATATTTACCATATTTATCATAAAATTATCATTTATAAATAATATTATATGTAAAATAACGGTTCACCCGGTCCAGACCGGAAAAGATCCAATTTTAGACCAGACTGGAACCCGGAATACCAAAAAAACCTTGGACCAGGCCCATTTCATTCCAGTCCATTTTTCCGGTCCATACCGGTTCATGTACAACCCTACATGATGTTGTCTGATCAATAGTTCCATACTTGGAAGTAAAAAATTAGTTCCGTGCTTGGAACCCTTTAGGTAGTCCGAGACTCGGATAATCAGTTCCTCACTCGAGACTGCACATAAAATCCAAGTCATGGCATCGAGTGTATGATACTTGAAAGAGCGCATATTTTACGGAACTATTCTTACGCTAAGAATCACCTACGTAAGCAAGAAGTGTGGCTGCTTTGAAAGGGTGTTGTTGGGACGCAATTCCTTAAAACCCTTACACAACTAGGAATGTATCATGGCCTAATTAATGGACACAACCAAGGAAAGCGCAAAAGCTAGGAAATATGTTTGTGAGAAGTGCATTGTCGTTCACACAAAGGGTAAGGGGAGTTCAAGGACAGTGGGCTAAATGTACTCTCTCAACAGAAAGTTCAAACGGTGACACCTACTTATCCTATGCAGCATCTATGCCGTCGAAATGTATCTATCACCAAGTCAAACTCCGTGTCTGGCGTGATTGTTCTGATTCCACATCAATATCTATTCATGTGGGGATTGTTGGAAAACGATTGTAAAAAAGTTGAATTTCATCAACTTTCGGGCTTCGTTTTGAGTTGGACTCAACTGAATTAGTGTCAATGGATGTCATTTTTGGATTCTCCTATGCGAGTACTATAAAATATATTAGTTAAACTCTCAAAATAGATAAAGGGTGAATGAGATATGTAAGCTCAAAGAATCACTCTTGGAAGGGAACCTTAGGTGGAAACACACTCGCAAGTAATAAGTTTTCTCTTATTTTTTTACTTTCTAAAGCACGTATGGATTGTGTGGAAATCTCTAGAAAGCCCAAACTGTGTAACAATGATTTATGAAATCACATGTGGAATCTTCATATGAAATTTGAACGTAGTTAATCATTATAAGGAATATACGAGATACTCTTATCTTTTCAGAATCTATTCGAATATGGTGGTTGGAGAATATTTCTCTGACTGTAGGAATCAAATATTTCACGTATATTTCCATATGTCTTAGACTACTATAAATAGATCCTCTATGTTAGACAAAAAAAGTTGAAACATTATCAAGTTCCTCATTTTTTCTAAAATTTAGTCTTATCATTCTTTCTCTGTCGGTGATGGTCCTTCGGACTTTGTGTGAATCCGAACTAATTTTATTTGTTAATTATTACATTAAATGGTTTTATCATAGGGAACGATGTCCAGGACGGAACTCATTCATTTCAAGGGCAGCGAGTTTACTTGTGACTTCATCAGTTTGTGATTGTTTGAAACTTGTTCATTAATTGTAATTTCAACTTTTCAATTGTATTCTTTTTTTTGAACTCCAATTGTATACATGAACAATTAATTTTTTATATTCTTTCATATGTTAATTGCTCGTGTAATTTTATTATTTATTTTTTGCAGGATATTATATATATAAGTTCAACATTTTCTACATTACATTTGCATTTCTTTCAATCGAGGAATGCCATGCCTCAATCTGCTATTGATGATTTGTTTACGAAACTGATTTTTGAGCAACTTTGAGTGATTTAGAAAATTATTTGAACTTTTCTCCTTATTATTAACGTTTGATGATGTTGAATAAATTACCGGTGATGTTTAACGTTTATATTTTTGTTGATGCTTATCATGTTGTAATTGATGTTTATTCTTTTTAGTTAATTATTGATGTGTTGTTAGTTGTATTTGATTTTTACATGTAGTTTTATATTATTAACAAAACGAGTAAGGTGACCGTTTTTGATCTCTTCTCTCTCATACGATTAGCACAACCATCACTACCACTGTATCCATAAAATCAACCCCATCAACGGTAACTAAACCACCGCTGCAACTAAATCCTCCACGGCCCACACTCTGAAAACCCCAAATATATTGCCCATGGCGGCTCCGGCTTCAGGTGAGAGCCCCAAATAATATAAAGAAATCTTAGGGCAAAAACTGAATGAAGAGAACCAGCTAGCTCAAGGATCTCCACTGCACCTAAATCCGACAATAGAGTTCAAGGGCGAAATAGCCATCTTGTTTGAGGAAAAGGAGATTGAATTGCTAGCGGAACCCTTCAAACGGAACCTTGTAGGTAAGTTTCCAAGAGGTAGACCAACTCTCGAGTATATTAGATCACAGTTTAAGAAAATAGGATTCAAAGGTGATGTTGTTATTACTACTCTAGACAGTAGGCATGTTTTTATCAAGTTTTAAAATGAAGATGATATCCAGAGATGTTGGATCAAAATAAATTGGAACATAGGTGGATCCTTGATGAAAGTCCTAAAATGAACTAAAAACTTTGACATAAAAGAAGAGCCACCTCTAGTTCCAATATGACTAACTATTAGTTTCCCCCCAGGATACTATCTCCACAAAGAATCTAAACCCCATATTGCTGCTAGGTTAGGTGAGATCATCTTTACATATTCCCCAACCTAGAACCACACAAGGTCTTCAACAATATGATTATGCGTAGAAATGGATCTAACATGTCCTTTTCCGGATATAATTAGGCTAGGTTCCACAAAAGAGAGGAAATGGTACCAAATTTTCTATGAAGATCACCCTCAATAGTGCACCAAATGCTCTAATATAGGACATAAGACCTCTGATTGTGGGCTGAAACAAACACATAAAACTAGCACCATAGCCCAGCCCCAACCAAATCATGCTAAAAACACTTACTGATCTTTCTAAAAAGCCTCACATACCACAAGAGCATAAAGAAGAACTCGCCCAGTGGATTCCAGTCAGAACTAAAACACAGAGAAATCAAAGCAAGTTACAACAAGATATAGATGATGTACCAGAGACTGATAACTTTGAGGATGCAACAGATAAAATGGAAAATAATGAGTTAGATTAAGTTTCAAAAACTAACCCCCTGTAGGTAAAACTTGAGGAAAATCAAACCAAAGCAATAGAGTCGCAACAACAAGGCAAAAACAGGTCCAAATATGAGATGAAGCACCAGCATGAAAAGCAAAGAAACAGAACAAGAAGAATTATAAAAACTAAAAATTAGTGGATGATATAATCATTCACCAGGAAGCCTCTATACCTCTTAATAGAACGAAAGTTTTTAATCAGTTCACGGAATTCAATTCCAACCTTTACAGTAAATTCTCACACTCTTTTCTACAGGTACAACATTCACCCCAGCCTCAAAGCAGTAGATCAAACACACACAATGCAAAGGAGCAGGAAGGATTAGTGGTTGAAAACAATAAAATGAATGCCATGGAATTGGATCTGAAACTAAATGAGGACGCATGAAGTGATAATCTAGAATCACTCAGACTACAAGGTACCCCTAACCCACCTGATAAAATAATAAACTATTTTAGGTCACTTAACATGGTTGTAACCCGTCTGAAAGCTAAAACCAAGGTAGATAATGATATTTAAAACTCTAACATGGAATGTGAGGGGAATACAAGGCTCTTTAGTGAGGCTTCAGAAATTGATAACTATTCACATCACATCAATTATAATCATTATTGAAACAAAGCAAAAGTATGATAAAATGATTAGTTTTTAGAATAAATTAGGCTTTCAACATAGCATTTTATCCCAGGATGGCAGGGTGTGGATTATAACCAAAAACAACTTTAAAATCCAACTAATTCACTCCCTTGATCAGTATACCCAGGTTCTAATTGAGGATACAAACACAGACCTAAAACTGAACCTATTTGTAGTATATGGAAAACATAGTAGACAAGACATGGATGATTTGTTCCTAAAACTTAAGGACTCCTTAGCAGTAGGCATAGGACCATCCTTACTAGCTAGTGATTTTAATGTATGTAGGTGTATTTCTGAATACAAAGGTTCTAGTGTTCTACATGCTGATAGCATGCTGGATTTTGAAAATTTTATCTGCCTAAACAACTTGATCTAAATCCCAACTGTAGAAAATAGCTACACGTGGAAAAATGGAAGGAAAGATAGGGTGAGGACATGTAAAAGACTTGACAGAGTAATGGGAAACCATGACTTCTTTCAAAATTTTACAAACTTAGAAGTAGAGGTCCTAATTAGACTTCCATCAGACCACTCCCCATTACTCCTTAGTAATAAACCTGACTCTAAAACACATCCCAAACCTTTTAGATTTCAGGTTATGTGGATAAGAAGACAGGAACTGAGGGAACTTGTTAGAGAGTGTTGGGAAAATCCAATAGAAATCCAAGGAATGCAGAGATTATGCATCAAACTAAAGAGGCTGAAAACAACTATTAGATCCTTAAATAAAACTACATTTAGGAATTTATTTGAAAATTTTAAGAAGGCTGAAAAGGAAGTAGAAGAAAAGAAATTAAATATGATTTATTTGGAAAACGTTCGGATCTTATAAATCACAATCTAGCAAAAACCCCTATAGCTAAAAGACTACAAGAAGAAAATGATTTCCGGAAACAAAAATCAAGACAAAAATGGCTAAAATATGGGACTCCAATATGCAGGTTTTTCATAAAAGTGTGAAGGAATAACACATAAGACTAAAAACCAGTAAAATCTTGAATGAAGGAAACTGGATTAATGATCAGGACTTGATTGGGGCTGCTGCTGCAGATTTCTTTAAGGTGTGCTCACAGAAGATAATAATGATATAACAAAAGTTAATCTCACACACTTCCTAAAATTTATACCAAAAACCATCACTGAAGAGGACAACATCAGTCTCTTAAAATTTGTAGACCTGCAGGAACTAGAGGAAGCTATTTTCGATTTAAGTGAGAATAGTTGTAGTGGTCCAGATGGCTACACGGGGTTTTTCTATTCATGGGCTTGGGTATAATACAAGTAGACCTCCTTAACTGTGTTAGAGAGTTTATGTGTGGTGTACCAATCCCCAAAGCCTTAACCAGCTCCCTCATCACCATGAATCCCAAAGTTAAAACACCATCCCAGTTATATGAGTTTCGATCAATAAATTTTGCCAACTTTGTTAACAAGATCTTGTTCAAGGTCTTAGTAAACAGACTAAAACCATTATTACCAAAATGTATATCTGAAGAACAATCTGCCTTCATAAAAGGCAGAGAGATCTCAGGCAACGTCTTGGTCATGCAAGAAGCAGTTAGAATGCTGGATGAGCCTGGTCAGTCTCTCAACATGATTGCCAAGATAGATATATCAAAAGCTTTTGACAGAGTATTTTGGCAAATGTTGAACTCCTTGCTGCTTTACTATGGTTTTCATGGTCATTTTGTCAAACTCATTATGAACAACATCATATCATCCCATTTCTCTGTCCTAATAAATGGTGTAGCATATGGATTTTTTTAAGGCAATAAGATTGCTTAAACAGGGGGACCCACTGCCACTAATTCTGTTCAATTTCATTATTGAATTGCTGAACAGGGGACTGAAAACAATGTTTTTAGCTAAAATGATTGATCTTTTCAAAATGCCAACTAATTCTTACCAGTTAACCAACCTTTCCTATGCAGGTGATACCGTGATTTTCCTTAATGCAACAAAAAATCATGCTCCTATATGGTTAAATTCCTAAAGCATTATGAGGGAGCATCTGGTCAAAAAATAAATTAGTGTAAAAGTGCCTATTATGTAGGGGAAAAACAAATAATGCCTCCAGAGCTAGAATACATGGACTCACTGGGATGGAACAAGGAACTTTCCCATTTACATATCTAGGAATTCCCATTTTTAGACGTAAGAAGTTGAATTCATATTTCATAGACAGAGTTGAGAGGTTAAATGCTAGGCTCAGTGACTGGAAAAATATATGGCTTTCACCAACGGGTAGAGTGGTACTCATAAAGCACACAGTCTCAGCTATCCCAACACACATTTGGTGTGTTATGTCTCCAACTAAACACATTTTTAAAAAAAATAGAAGGGATTTAATTCATTTCTATTGAGAGATCATGAGGATGAAAAACACAAACACGGGAGAAGTTGGGATGGGGTGTGCTACCCCTTCTCAGAATGGACTTGGTTTTAGGAGCATCTAATCCACCACAGATAGATTTTCACTAAAACTATGGTGGAATCTCCAAGTAGGAAAATCCATGTAGTCAAAATTCATTTGGTTCTTGCCAAATAGTAGTTGAAACTCAGATGCCTAGAAAAGAGTAATAGATATGTCTGAAATAGCTATCAAACACACACAGATCCTGTTAGGAAATGGACACTCAAATTTCTGGATATCCAATTTGACGGGTTTAGGAATCTTAGCAGATAAATGGGCAGGAAACTCAGATCCACCTCACCCTTGTTTTACAACAGTAGAATTTCAGAGTAATTTAAATTTGTACATGCACGATCTGCTTACATGATTACCTGTTTCGATTACTAACAAGATTTTTGACAATAGCATAATTTCAGAGTAATTTAAATTTGTACATGCATGATCTGCTTCCAGGATTACCTGTTTCGATTACTAACAAGCAGCAGGAACAAAAAGATGCTATATGACAAACTAGATGTCATGATTTGGAAGCCACCAACCACAAGTATTTTTATAATTTCTTCAGCTTTTGAAATTGTGAGAAAAAAGAAACAAAAGGTGGAAAGTCTAAATAAGGTATGGTGCAATGAGATCCCAGCCAAACTTTCCTTTCTAACATGGAAGCTTCTAAATAATTTGCTGCCTTTCCATGATATTTTGCAAATAATGTGTATAGTATATGTCTCTAAATGTTGTTTCTGTAATAACATAGAAACTTTAGATCATTTTTTTAATACATGTCAAGTCTCCATGGCAATCTAGGAAGAATATTTTCATATTTTAGAATGCAGACCATTGTGTTTGGGCACATCTTTGATAGGCTTTCCTGGTTTTGGACAAATCGAAATTTCTCCAAAACAAAAAATAAAATTGTGAGCATAATGCCGGTATTGGCCTGTTGGATTCTCTGGACAAACAGATGTAGTTATGTATGACAACAAGGATGTTTTCATAGTGGGTATGAAGAGGGAATTGAGAAATCTTTTAGTAGACCTTTTCACTATCCACCCTCGGGTAAAATCCATTGATGTACAGAGCCTCATTACCAAAGGGTTTATGTCAGTTTTCAAACAAAAAGAAAGAAAAAGATAATAAGGGCGACATAGGCTATAAGTTGAATACTGATGCTTCATTTACTCAACTGAATCAACATACTGCTAGAGTAATTATAAGAAACTCAGAAGGAACACCAGTACTTCTAGCAAATCATTCTTTGCATGTTTGTGAACCTCCTCTACATGTTGAGCTGATGGCTTGTATAAAAGGCATCAAGCTGGCGATTGCTAGGAATCCATTGCCACTAATTGTTGAATCTGATTTATTGCAGCTAATACAAATCGTTGCGGGAATGATAAAAGCACCATGGACACTCTTGAGACACTTTTGGGGTCTGGAAACCACCAAAAGTGGTCGAAGTTGTACTTGGAGCCATGCCTTTAGAGAACAGAACCAACCGGCTCACATGTTAGCGAGATATGCACAAACTAAAGATATTTTGGAACACCCAAGAATCCATTAACTAAGTTGATTGCTAGAAAAAGTAAAAGCGACAGTAAGCGGATATCGGATTGGTTTACCATCTATCAGGATCACCTGAGAGGCTTTAATGGATACTGATCTTCATCGATGAAAGCTCGCACAGATCCAAAATCTATTCCTTTTTGCAACAGTTTTTATGAAAATTACCACTCCAAACAATCTTGTTTGATTTGATGATTAATATAGAAAACTCAGGTAATAGGATAAGATTTTTATGTACAATAATAAATAGTCGCAACTGAGTATTAAGGGTTAGGGGAGCCCAATACAAATCCCCCCACCTTCACGATCAGTTTTGATTAAAAAAATGTAGTTTTATTGAGGTTTCTACTTTTGAAGTTAATATTTAATTTGAAAATTCAAATTTTGATGATATTTTATTATATTCAGTTGATGTTATTAGTTGTAATTGATGTTTATGATTTTTAATATGATGATTATGTTGATATTTTATTAGTTGTAGTTGATGTTTAGTAATTTTCAGTTGATGTTTTGTTAGGTGTAGTTTATGTTTATAATTTTCAATTTGATAATTATATAGGTTGATGATATTTCATGTTGATGTTTTTTATAATTTGAAGGGAAAGTCTCAAGAAAAGCGGTCCGTTCATAAGTTTATGGACAGTCGGTTGTACTTTTTTAATAAAATAAAAAATAAAAATTTAATTATGATGTTGTCATGAATGAATATTTATAAGTAGTGGGTTCTTCGCTAAAAGATGTTTTTTATGTGAGTGCAGATGTGACCCTATCTTTTTCAGAGAAGTGTTAATTTAACCATGTATTTGTTACTAAAGTGTTTACCTAACCCTATTTTATTAATAAAAGTACTGATTTAACCCGACCGACTGGGAATGGCTCCGAGAGAGGCCTTCCTCGTGCGCTGAACAGTCGACTCAGAACTGGTACGAACATGGAGAATCCGACTGTTTAATTAAAACAAACCATTGTGATGGTCCCAACGATGCTAACGCAATGTGATTTCTGCCCATTGCTCTAAATGTGTAAGTGATAAAATTCAATCAAGCGCTGGTAAACGGCGAGAGTAACTGTGATTCTCTTAAGGTAGCCAAATGCCTAGTCATCTAACGAGATTCCAACTGTCCCTGTCTACTATTATGCGAAACCACAGCCAAGGGAACGGGCTTGGCAGAATTAGCGGGGTGCGGTGGTGACCAGCTGCGGTCCGTCATTGACCATTGTTGACCAGCATTGACTCCGTTGACCGATGTTGTCCTGTGGCAAAGCGGTCATTAAAATTTTATTTTAAAGGTAAGGGTATTTTTGTCTTTTTAGGTTAGATCAAATCCTGAATTCCTTTAGTCAACGCCGGAATAGTGCAATTTGGATATATATAAACCATTTTTCCAAAACATAGGGTTAGATTAACACTTTCAAATTTTACAGATTATTTTTGCACTTATAAAATTTAATAGAATTGTATTTTGCACTTTTCCCTATTTTTTTTATAGTAAACCTCTCAAATTTTAAAGCATGCAGCATTACAAGGCTATAATAAACGTGACATGTGACTTTATGAGATCAACATAGTTTCATACATGCCAAACAAATCAGTTAACCAGTTATACATAAGAGTCGTAAAATGTCATTTTCATATCATTTGATGTCCACAAAGAGCTACATTAATCCAATTATGGACGAATATCTCATTTTCAATTCTTCCTCAGTTCCTTTCCTTGTACTTATTACATGTAAACCTAGTTTGTTATTCATACCAGATATTACATGTAAACCTACTTGTTTTTCAACCAGAAAATTTTATATATTGTATGTTAAAATGTTCTACAAATTTATATTTAGAAAATAATTATGTTAGGAATTTTAGTATGTTAAGATGAGGGACCAGTAAAAAAATTTCAAGTGTATAAAATTGTTAGGGTGGTTTATTGTAATTATTGTAATCCCTAACATAATTTTTTTCTGGTATCCCCTCTAAAAATAGTAATAATATGGTACCATGGGAATACAATACTTCTTGTATCCCAAGTACTAACTATAGTATTAAAACAATTATTTTTTATCCATTATTTTATGAGATGTTTTAGGGATATGTGTAATTATATATTTGAATTGAAACAGTACAGGATACAATAAACATTGTATCCCTGGTACCGTATAATTTACGATGATTATGTATCTGAAATGAAACAGTATACCAAGGATGCAATACACACAATATCCTAGAGTACCGTATAATTTAAGTCATTACTATGTAAAAACTACCTGTTGACAACAGTAACTTTTTATGGCTAAAATGTAACTTGTGGAGCTGCAGATTTGGCTTTTGGAGTGAATTAACAAAATAAAACTATAACTGTCCAGTTCAATGAATACTGGGCCAAAACCTAAGTATAGCCAACTAAATTTCTTTCTTCAACACTTTCACACATTCCTACAAAATTTGGAGCAAAAGAAAAAAGAAAATCTCGAACAAATATCAGGATTCAGGAGAACATACCTGAATGATCAAAGATAGTAAATGCTGCATATAAATTTAGGGGAAAACCCGGCTTTTCATAGGTAAAAGGAAAGACAAGTTTGATTTAAAATTATAAAAAAAGGAAAAGGTTTTTAATGGAATATTAAAAATTTATTATGCAACGTGCATAGGTTATAAGTATATGACCCGATTAATGCAACCCAAAAATTTTATCTTAACTTCTCCTAATTTGCACTTTATATCTCAATTTTTTCATAACTTATGAAAATACTGTTTTTCAAGAGATAAACTCTAAATGTAATAGGGAAATGGGAAATGGGAAATGGGAAATGGGAAATAGGAAATGGGAAATTGTTAAAGTGGAAACGCTGAATGATTAGGTTTGTGTATTATTGATATATGCATATACAAACAGAGTAAACTATAATACTCCCTCCATCCCATTTCAAACTGGCACACTTTGACTTCGCCAATTGAATTGAAAATGTTTGATCTTTAATATCTTTCCTTAAACCTAATTAAACTTATGAAAACTTAATATTTTTAAAATCTATGTTATAATGAATGTAACAATGGGTCATACAATAGTACATATACTT
>JAUOBV010233234.1:0-11644 GCA_032360425.1 Rubia occidens
CACAATTCATCCGCTTCTTTGTCTTCCTTCTTCGACCCTTTTATCTTCTACCACGTTTTGACTCGTGGCCTTCAATAAAATACTCCAAAGTGCTTACGAGCAATCTACAAATTAAGCTCACAAAAAGAATCTAGATGCTCGTAAGGACTAAAAATCCATTAGACTAAAAATAGGTTACAAAATGAAGGATTTAGATACGAAAACCAAAAATGGTTAACTAAACCCCTTATGATGTAAACCTACCTAAATCTAGCAATGTTCCAACAAAAGATAACAAAAGAGATGTTAAATTCTTCGGAAAATACATGCATTTGACGTCTCATCACTCTGCCCTAGATGACATTTGCCTAGGAATATGGATCGGTTGCGGGTGGTAC
The DNA here is from genome assembly GCA_032360425.1 of Rubia occidens. Lineage (NCBI taxonomy): Eukaryota > Viridiplantae > Streptophyta > Magnoliopsida > Gentianales > Rubiaceae > Rubia > Rubia occidens. The sequence continues at coordinate 378 of JAUOBV010233234.1, forward strand.
TGGCCCAGTCGTGCTTTCTGGGGGGCTCTTCTTACTTATGGTTCCATCATGATCCAAAGAGATTAATTTTGATCTAAGCAATAAGGTCCCCACAGATAATGCCATTGATGTGGTTTGGAATCCCTGAATTATAACAGTAACCCTCATCGGCGTTAAATGCTCGGTCGTTTTACCGACAAGAATCTCCCGGATGTGATCTGAGGTAAATGCTCTGATACTAAATTCAGTGCTTGGAATTAATGAATAATATTAGTTCTCTTAGTGACACTTACCCATGTAAGGCATGTTACTGAGAGCCAACGTGGTATCTTTGGTGAGCCACAGTCCTTAGATCGTGGTTTACAGGATATATGTATGTCACCATAGCCTGATGAGAGTTTTACACGTTATTAGCTTTGGGCGCTGTAGCGAGGTGTTGCCATCAATTTTTTGGCTTGAGCACCCCGCTCGCGCTTTTCTTAGTTCGGTAGGTTGTGTGCATACCCTACCTATATCAACCTTAGTCCTAGTAGCAAGCCTTAAGTAATGTTAATATTTGTGTTCAACCTTTAAGATGCAACCATATATTTTATTTCCAAAACATTACGACAACGTCCTATGTGGCTAGCACTCATATATGGGTGTACTTACAATGTGATAACCGGCTTATAATTTCTTGCTGAAGCAATCTTTGACTTGGGATTTTTTAACAAGAAAATAAGAAATTTTAACATGAAACATGCAATTTCAGTAAATTGCATAAAAAAGAAATTTTTACATTACATTCGAAAAAAAGAGATAAACATCCATGTTTTTACAAGGCTTCCATATAAATATTACTATGAAAATAAAAATACATAATTTCCCAAGAATTCATTTCTAGAAACATTACCCCACAAAGTAATTTGAAATGATTTTTTATTAACCATTTTCTTGTTGAGCAACAAGTCTTGAACCTTTTTTGTCATTTCAATTGCAAGAAAATCTTCCAAACATCCCCTTACAACTTCTGAATCCATGATCAGATTATGTGAAAGAATCCCAAGCCTTCTAAGTCTTTCATTTCCCATGTGTGCTAGTTTGAAGTTATTCCTCCCTCTACATTTCATTATCTCGATCATCACATTTTTTAAGGAAAGGAAAATGTTGTGTAGTGTTTTGGGGTCTTCCCTTTAAAACCAAAGATGGTGGTTCTAACTTTTGATTATGAAAAACCTATCTAAACTTAACTATCCATCAACAAAACCATTGAAAAAGAGATGTTAAATGTTCTATGAACACATGCATTTGACATCTCATCAGTTTCCTATTGGCATTAACGAATTATTTGTAGAGTTGTTCTTTATTGGCTTCCAAAAACTTATGAAGGCTTGTTTTTCCTTTTCGGCTGGGGGAGCGGATTATGCTTCTGTGTGACCTCCAGATTCGTGGGTTTCGTCTGCCTTAGTAGGTTGTTTCCACTTGGAACGAGGATCGGTTACAGGTGGTATTGGCCCTGTCATGCTTACCGGGCGGCTCGCCTTACTTCTTGTTTCCATCATGATTCAAAGAGAATAATGTTGACCTAAGAGATAAAGTCCCCACAGACTATGTCATTGATGTGGTTTGGACTCCCTGAATTATAGAGGTAACCCTCGTCGGCTATAAATGCTAGGTTGTTTTTCCTGTAAGAATCTCCCGGATGTGATCCGTGGTAAAGGCTCTGATGCTAAAGTCAGATATTGAGAGTAAGGAATAATATTAGTTTCCTTATTGTTGCTTACCTGGGCTCTTTTGTTCCTCCGCTATTTATAGGTTCATTCTTCTTATATTTTAGGTGGCACTTACCTACGTAAGACGTGTTACTAATAACCAACATGGTGGCTATGGTGGGTCACAGCCTTTCATCGTGGTTATTGGATATATGTATTCGACTGTGGCCTACTGCGGGTTTTACATGTTGTAAAGGTAAGAACTGACCAGATTTGAAAGATGAGAGCTAAAATGTGCCTTCAATGCTTTGAGTTGTATTGTAATAAATGACCTTATATAAAGGGACTTTCAAAAAAATTTAATGTTTTTTATTGTACTTTTAGCTTGAACTTGGCTCCAAAATTATCAAATTTTTTGAGTCAAAAATTAATTTTTTGGAGAGAAGCATTAGAGTGTAAAACTTAATTTTCTTGGGTCAAATTTATGAATAGTGGGCAATGTCCATCCACTGTTTAAGCTAAGTAAAATAGCTTTAATGTCACTTCTGAACTATTTTCGTCGGTTTTTTGGGCACTTTATACTGCATAAATTTTGCCCCCAAAAATTTCTCTTTGTAATATAATTAGGGATAGAGGGATTACAAGAAAATTATAATGCTTGGAGTCAAATGATTTACTCCCTCCATCTCTGCTTAAGGTTTCAATTTACAATGTTTTTCTTTTCAAATTTAATATTCTTATTTTTTTATTTAGGCAGAAATTTATGGGGGGTTTTTAAAGTCAAACATCCATAGTATATGGATGGGAGATATTTATTGGGTTTTTGAAGCCCTATAAAGTAAATCTCCAAAAGCATATATCCAAGTTTCAGATGTTTGTTCTTGATTTATGGCTATTACAAGACAACTTGTAAATCCTTTTGAATATGTTTCTCGTCGAGTAAACCTCCATCCATTGTGTTAATTTATCATAGGCCAGATATCCAATAGAATGTATCAAATGTTTCCAACTAGATAAAAACAATGAAATTAGAAGAGTGGGTAGCAGCTCTTAGAAGGATCTTCCAAAACTATCCATAAGCTTTAGTCTCCAGTGGGAAGGAAAGATGAGCTTTTCTAGTGGAGCTTCCAAACCTATCCCATAAGCTTTATACCAAGTGCAATGGCAGAGATCGCTAGTGGTCACTTACCAATTAAATATATTATTTCTCTTAATCTCTCTCTTCCACCTCATCCTAAAAGGCCATCCTTTTTTTCTTCACAATGGTCCAGTGCACATGCTCAAGAGTCTCTTAAAATTAGTCTCTAGTGGGAAGGAAAGATGAGTTTTCCTCAAGAGTTTACTGTCCACTTTGTTTTTTATCAAGAAAAGTGCTGCTCCAGGATGTTGTCCAAGGAGTGTCACCGAGCAATGATCCGTCCCAACGTAGATTAGAATGAGATAAAATTAGTGATATAATTTGATTAATGAATAGCAGCATAAAAATATTGGCAGCATGCGGCATCAGTGGACTACTCACGTCTAGATTTAGGTCAGCTCTCCCTTTTAAAATCCAAGGTCTGATTAGATTAACGAAACAGCCCATATCTTTCAACTGCAGGAGGCTAGATCAGGGAGAAAACATGACCAGTCCATATCCAACAATAGCAAAGAGGTTGATCAGAGAAAAAACAAAATAAGTATACCACATATCCAATAACATGGGGCAGGATCAGAGACATAACACATATTCATACATTCCTCCAAGTTTACTAATCTACGAAATTTGAAAAATTTGCCAGCACATTGATCACAAAGGCATAGAAAATCAGCGATGAAATCTGATTTTCGTAGATCATAGATAGGCTCATAGCCACATTGAAACACAAAATAAGGAACAAGATCAGTTCATATTTAGGCAACAACAGCTTTAATGCCTAAACCTTATACTAGTAGGTATGTATTTTTTATCCATTAATATGATCCCTCTCAGTTTATAATTAAAGAATACCAGGGGTGTTCCTTATTTGTGTGATAGATAGCATCTTTTGCTAGAAGGTCGGCTTCCTGATTGCCCTCTCTTTTTGTAAAGCTTAGAGAAAAATCATATCTATCCAGTATGCTCTTTATGTTACAGCATGGAGAGTACAGGATCCAAGGGGCTTTTGTTGGTTGCAAAATTGATTCCATGGTTCGTTTACAACATTTTTCAATTTGTACTGAGAAACCCACTAACTTCCTAGCTTGTTTCATTCTCAAATGAATGGCCGTGATTTCATAATGAAGAGGGGATAAAGATTTCTGTGTTTTAGGATGTGCGGATATGAAATTACCTAATTTATATCTTGTAATTAATATAATTCCTTCTTTTTTGTTGAGTTTTAATCCACAGAGCATCAACATTAATCTTCAAATTAGGAATAGGAAATTTTCCATGCTATGATTTCTGGTTTTAAAATGGTTTCCTTTTGAAGAATATAAGATACAATCAGTGGATATCCAAAATTTAGCTGCAAGAATTTCTTTCACCTAGTTCTGATATCACTAAGCAATCTATCTAAGCTCCATTTAATTAATTCAAAATGCCATTTATTTTTCATCTTACAACAATTCCATAAAGTTGTGATTGAGAGAATTCTAACTATCTTGTTGTGGGTCTTAGAGGATCCCTGGAATATTGAGAAAATGAGATTCTTTCCCATAGGCCGTTAAATGATTTTTCCCACGTGGGCCATTAGATTTTGCCATTTAATCCATAAATTCAAGGTAACAGGACAAAAGTTAAAGAAATGATGTATAGAATCAGAATCATCACAGTTCATGCATTTTAATGCTAATGAATAACTTTTATGAATTATTAAGATGTCATAAAAAGGGTATAAAACCATTCATTAGTTTCCACCTGAATATAGATAACGTCCCCGGTCTTGATTTGTTTCAGATATGGCTCAAAGATTAAATTGTTGGCATCCTTGGTATGAAAGTGTGGTAGGCCTATTTGGTGCTGAAATTTCCATTCACCACCTCCACACCAGTCTATCTTCATGTGTTGATGTAATTCCCGCTACCTGCAAAGAGTTAATATCCAAGGTAGACAAATGAGGTTCCAATTGAGATAGGTAGATGTCAATTTGGTTAATAAACTCAGTTGTGGAAAGGGGATGTCTATGTTTTCTGCCCATTTGTAACAAAGAGCTCCATTCCCTAGCCAATTAGCATACCAAAAACTGCTCTGGCCATTCCCTAATATCACTTGAGTGTTTCTAATGTCACTGACTCAATTCTGGATGTTGTTATAGATGTGTGATTTGTTTCACTGAGTGACCACATTATATTAGACCATAATGTTTTATTCATTTGGTAGCTGATAATGCTTTAAATATGGAGTTCAGGTCCTTTACTCCTAGCCCGTTTTAAGTTTGTGAAAGTAAACATGCCTTCCAATTCATCCAGTGCATTCTTTTTTTCTTCTCCATCATTTCCCCCCAAAAGAAATCAAATGCCATTGATTTATTTTTAATGATGTGTTGAGTGGGTTTTAGGACTGTAAAGAGATAGGTTCCTAGTTAACAAATGTTGTAGTTTATCAGGATTAGTCTCCCTGCCGGAGAAAGTAGGATATTTTTCCAATTATTAAGTATTCTTTCTATTTTATCAATCAAGGGGTGAAAATAATTTTTATTATTATTTTTCCTTGAAATATTGGGACTCCAAGATATGTTAGAGGTTTGCCTTGATTCATGCGGAGGATTTTTTAAGCTGTAAGATTTTAGATTTGTTAGCTTTTTATTGATGTAGAAACACTTTTTTGGAAATAAATATGTTTCCCAGCTGATTCATATATAGTCTTGTAGAAATTTTTAATTTTTTTTTAAAGATTATTAGTGTTTGTATTTGTGAAAAGAGCTGAGTATATGACATGTGTAGGCTGATTAATACCTTTTGGTACTAAGTATAGACTTAGAGTTCCCTGAAATATGGGGTTTTCACGTGTTCTAGCAAAAGATTCCGTTAGAATATTGTATAAAAATGGGGAGAGGGGTTTCCCTTGTTTAATTACCCTTGTTGATTTAAAGAATCCAACTGGACTTCCATTAATGAGTATGTAAAACCATGCTGAGCAAATATTAGAGAGAATCATATTTATAAATGCCCCACAGAAGCCAAATATCAACATGATTGAGTTTAAAATTTCCCAAGATACTTTATCGAAGGCTTTTTGCAAATCTAATTTAATGATAAGATTGTCGTCTCTTGTTTTCTGTTTAGGAATCTAAAAATTTCCTCCACATAGATGATTTTTCCTAGTGATAGAATTATTTCTCGTAAATGATTCTGTATTTAGAGAATGAATAAGTAAATAAGTAATAACTCTAATCTAGTCACAATACTTATTTTGATCTAGTCAGGAATCTGACTTATCCTAACATCCACCCTTATGTGAAGCGTCGGATTCTCAGAGATGCAAAGCTTGGAGCTGAAAAATAATCAAATAACAGTCGAGAAAGAGCCTTGATGAAGATGTTTGCTATCTTAAGGGAAGTAGGATCATGAGAAATACACATCTTTCCAGACGAGACTAACTCACAAAAAAATGATAGCCGGTGTCAATGTGCTTAGCCCGCTTCTGAGCAACCGGATTTTGAGCCAAGAAGATCGCGCTGTGTTGTCAGAGCATAAGTGGCGCACAAGAAAATGGAACACAGAGATCCGTCAGATATAAGTCAGCCAGATGACCTCTGTGTTGGCCAGTGATCGATAATCAGACTCAATGCTAGAGCGAGAAACTGTGGGATGCTTCTTAACACTCCAAAAAATAAGATTACCACATAAAAGGATAACATATCCATAAGTAGAATGATAGGAGTCAAAACATCTGGCCAAATCAGCATCAGAATAACCCAACCCCTCAGGGGAACTAGGAGCTCGAAAACTGAGACCAAAGTTAAGAGCACCTCGAACATAGTGTAGAATCCGAGTAACTACCAAAAAATGATCATCCCGACTGTCTTGAAGATAGTGAATGAGAGAATTAATCGCAAAGGCTAAATCTGGATGAGTAACGGTGAGATACAGGAGTCCCCCAACCAAAGTCCGGTAACGAGTTAGTTCAACTGAGGACTCGTGCTATTGTAAAGCTTAGAATTCAGTAGAAATGTCGTGGAGACTGGCACGACCTCGGAAAATCCTACACGAGAGAGAATATCATGGGAATACTTTCCTTGAAAACAAAGATGACATGGTACAGTAGGCGTAACTTCCAAGCCAAGAAAGTAGTGAACCGCACCCAAATCCTTGATGGAAAATTCCTAGTGAGTAAGATAAATAAACTGCCATATAAGAGTAGAGTTATTTCCTTGAGAATGATGTCTCCGATGTAGACAAGCAGGTAAAGCAATAAAGATTTTGAGACTAACAAATAAGGAAGTATTAGCAGAACATCAACAAAAACCGAGCTGAGTGGGGTAGTTGATTAACCGTTGGAAACATGCTCGAGGGACCTACTTGAGACCATAAATGGCCTTGCACAAATGACAAACATAATCAGGATGAATTGGGTCCTTGTAGCCAACCACTTGCGCCATATAAACTGAAGAATGAAGTACGTCATTGAGAAAGACGTTCAAAACTCCCAAATGATGAAGAGGCCAGGCTTGCATAGTAGCGATAGAAAGAATGGTCGAAATGGTGGAGGGTTTGACCACGGGGCTGAAGGTGTGATCAAAGTCAAAACCTAAAATCTTATATAATCCCTGAGCCATGAGACGAGCCTTGTGATGATCAACTGTGCCATCAGGATGATACTTCAATTGATATACCCATTTGGAGCCAACAATGTAGACATTCGAAGGTCGTAGAACTAAATCCCAAGTGCGTTGACTATAAAGGGATGCAATCTCATCTTTAATAAAGGAAACCCAAGAAGGATCCTGAAGAGTAGAACGATAATCAGCTAGTTCCTTCTAAGTAAGGAGAGCTGCTAAAAGACCGTGAGCCAGAATATCTGAATAACCGCAAAGATGAATGGCACCAGTTGCAGATCGAGTAACTATTCGAAAAGATTAAGACTAGTGTGGAGCTGTCGGAAGAGCAGCGTTGACTACCGCAGGAACCAGGAAAAGATCTGGTGAGGCAGTTCGTGAAGTGACCGTCGGACTGGCCACCCGACTGATCTGAGAGGTGGCTCGGATGTTTGGAGAATTAGGCTGGTGAACATGATAAGGCAGCGGGATCCAAGATTCTGAATCAGAAAATAAAATGGTGCATAAAGTCGGGGATAACGACCAGACAGGGGTGGAAGTGGTGCAGAATCAAACTCATGATCAATAAATGCTGAAAAATCTAAAATCATGGATAAGAAATCAATCTTTGCTGTCGTGGCAGAGGCAAGAGGAAAATAAGTCTCATCAAAATGAGCATGGCGAGTGACGTACACCTTATCGGAGGATGGTTCAAGACATCTGAAGCCCTTATATTGAGAGCTAAAGCCAATGAAGATGCAAGGAATATTGTGAGGAGACAAATTATGATCAGTAAATGGATGAACAAGAGGAAAAACCAGACATCCGAATGGGTGAAAATTGTCGTACATGGGATCCCGATGATAAAGAAGACCATAAGGTTTAGAAACCATCGGTACTGGAGTAGGTAGCTGATTAATGATGTAAACAGATGTAAATGTATCATCCCATTGTGAAAGTGGCAAGTGCGAATGGAACACCATGGCAAGGCTCATTTCTGCAACCTGGGGATGCTTCCGTTCTGCACGCCCATTTTGCTCTGGAGTAGACAGTCAGGAAACCTAATGGTGAATTCCCTCTGCCGCAAAATTAGAACGAAGTCAAGTGTTCAAAAATTCTATCCCACCATCACTTTGAAAAACCCTTATTTAGGATGAAAACTTATTTTTGACAAACAACTCAAACTGAAATAAGTGCCACCAAAATACGACTTGCAACAAAGCGGGTATAGCCATGTAAAACGAGAGAAATCATCCACAAATAAGGCATAATAAGAAAAAAATTCCAAATAAAATCAGAGATGTGGCTCCCAAAATTGTAATGCACTAAGTCAAGAATGTGCCCAACACATTTAGGGTTCTCAAGAAAAGTCCATCGTTGACCGTTTCGCATAACATAGGTGGTGTAGGTGTGCGGTTTAGTCAACAATGAAGAAATTGAAAGTAATCCAGACTTATTCAAACTAGAAATAACTGCACTAGGCATATGTCCTAGGCGCACATGCCAGAGTATGTACGATGATAGACTCTTATTCTATTGTAAAAAAAAATGAAACAAAAGCTGCCTCTCCCCTGTCCAATACATAAATTTCATCCTCACTGTAGCCCCAACCCACAATGGCCTTGGTTACGTTGTTCTAAATCGGAAAATTTTGGTCATCAAATGTAATCAGTCCATCCATATCTCTAGTCAACTTACTAATAGATGACAAATCCTTAGTAATTTCAGGCACAACTAGAACATCAGATACTCTCAAATTTTTAGAAACCATAGAATCACCAATATGAGAGAAAATAATATGATCACCATTTCCAACATAAACTTGAAATTTACCAGTATAAGGAGTGACTTGTTTAATCCAAAAGCGAAAGATGCCATATGCCTAGTGGCACTAGAATCAACGTAACAATCTCACACTCGAGAAAATGGCTCAGACTGCTAAGAAACATGGTAATTTTTAGCCAAATGTGTGGAGTTGTTACAATGATTATAGGTATGCATCTAATTACACGTCGCATTATAATAACTGAAGTGCCCACACAAGGTAAAATGTGAACACCCATGGCTGGAAGTAAGACCAGCCGCCGAGGAACTGGACTAGGATTACTGACCACCGTGCTGACCACTAAAATAATCACCTCTGTCGGTGTGTGAAACCCATGTACGGATGCCCATTATCGGTGCGTGATCCCACGCACGGCCGCTGGGGGCTAGTTTCCAGTTTGAAATGCGATTGGTCTCGTAAGTGGTGTAAAATGGCCTTGCAGATTTTTAAAAATGCCTCATGGTTTTTGGCATGAGTAATTACATATGGATAAAACGGCGTAGGATGGGAGGTCAACGCCGTACCTCTCGAAGTTACTATTTTTAATCCCTAAAATGGTCTTAACTATAACAAAGTAGATAATTGTAAGTTGGGGTCATCCACGTAGACAAGGGATTTTCCTAAGTGTTTGCTCATATAATGGTAAATACTACACTAGATATAGATATATTCATATGTATAAAAGCAAATAAAAAGGGGGTTTTGGGTTGGTTTTTGTAAGTTATCAAATTAAAATCAAGTAAACTAACAAACCATACAAATCTACTAAATAAGAAACAATCACTAAAACGAGATTAAACACGAATTACGGGATCTTGGAGGCAATTGACTTATACTTCCAAGCATTCTATCTATCATTGAACATATAACCTATTCAACACTTTTACAACTTGTTGTGAAGATAAATCTTCTATCCTTCTTTGATAGTAGTTTACAAGAGTGAATTCGACATCTCTTTCTAAACCTCACTAATGACCCCTTTAGTCATTCAATGCCTAAAAGTATCCCATTAATGGAACTGAGTACAACGAATCAACAAGCTTGGTAACACTTATAAACACAACACCATATCTAATCATTAAACCAATTCATGCATTTACACAAGATTAAACAAGAGCATTCAACGTTCATAAACCTCTCATATTTGCTACATAAAATAAACATGACAAAGAGTTCGACATTATCACATTCACCTAGCAATTATCAAATCATCAACCATATTAGAAGCTCTAATTCATGCTCTTAGATTTCGTATCAAAAGAAAGGAGAATTATCTACTCTTTCAAACCCCTAACATATAATCATACAAGTAATTCATATTATCAAACTTCCAATACTATTAATGTATTCAATAATAAAATTCAAGCACAATAAATACACAATAGCAAAACATTAAATAGCTTACATATAGATCTCAAGCACGGGCTTGGAAGCCTTAATAAATTTCTCCCAAGGTTAAGTTTAGCCACTAAAGTTCATACTAAACAACAATAACAAATGAAACATGAATTCAAGATAAAACGAAGATGGAAAAGATTAAAAACTAGGGTGTAAGACTTGTGGAATTGGGAGAAGTGTCTCCAAGAAGGAGAAAATTAGAGAGTATTTATACAAAAAAAAAGTCCAAAATGCATATCTGGGCGGAGGACCGTCGTGACTCGCGACACATTCGTCGTGACTCATGACGTGCACAGTACTCTGCCCTCAAATGTTGTCTTCTTTTCTAGTCCAAGTGTAGTTGTCTCCTCTTCTCTTCTTCGAGTCTTCAAGGTCTTCAGTGTTTTCAAAATGTAGTCTTCATGATCTTCAAATGTTCAAAGATAGCTTTTGAAGTCTTAAAAGTCGTTAAACATTTGACTTGTCACACAAAATCCCCCAGAAAAGTAATAAAAGCATAAAGTAGCTCTTAACTCATCCTAGAGAATTTCAAGGAAAAATTCCATGTTTTGGAGCACAAAGGTGTACAAAAGTGAATCCAAAACGCCCCCAAAATAACCTTATAAAATGGACACATCAACATCTCCCCACACTTGAACCTTACTCGTCCTCGAG